>CM076574.1:165376056-165575046 GCA_034641835.2 Pinus albicaulis | reverse complement strand
TCTAATTGCTCAGATTCTATCAATAAATTATACAGCAAAGTAGATGGTTTTCCCAGTTGGGTTTCCCTAGAAAAATAATTGTGTATTTGTGTTGGAGCGAGGTCCCCTGGGGCAATTTTTTAGTATCTTATTGTATAATTTTGCATATGCGCGCTGCGCGGAAAGGTCAAGTGTAATATTCCCAATTAGCCTTGCTAATTGGAATATTTCATTTTTGTTTAATTTTGCCGCTTTAGTTAGAAATAATAAATAAAGTGAGAAATAAGAGGGGTCACCTCACTTTAGTCACCTCACTTTATAAAATAAAGTGTTTTCCTAGTTGATTAACGTTGTAACTTAAAGAGGGGGCCTTGGGGGTCCACACGTATATGATGGGAGGCCTCACGCTGACCCAAGGGTAACTGCAAGGTGAAGGACGCAGTTAAGGTTTTGGAGGGAGTTTAGCATTATAAAAGGAGGGGTTCTCACCTCATTTGGACATTCATGATTTGATATTCTTATTGATAGCTAGACTTTGTCTGCTTCAGCACGCCGGTTGTTTAGTCGGTCTGCAGCACTGTTTAGTGCACGAGTGTCTTCGGTCGGAGATCTCACCTCCAGCCTCGGGGACTTCGATGCCGAGCCCTGGTAGGTTTAGTTTCACCAGCATAGCTTCGGGGGACTTGAGTGCCGCCCTAATGGGTTGTTCGAGTACACTTTTCGAGTTCCAGGCGCGAGCGACGACGGTTCGAAGCAAATACGAGAGGGGAGAAAGCCCTCCTAGTAGGCTACTTGATTCATTATTGAGAGAGACATTTGTCTCATCCCGGAGAGAGGAATAGTTTATTCGAAGGGGAAGGTGAGACGCGTCACAGGAAGGGCCAGGTCAATTAGCAAAGGAGAACTGACATCCGGTGAGGGAGGAGGGCATTGTCGATGCAGGAAGGAGGGCCTGTTTGTCCATTCCTGAAGGGAAGGGTTGCAGATCTGAAGGCCTATTGTTAGATCCAATCTTGAAAAGGGTAGATCTGAGCAGCCACTTGCAGATCCAGTCTTGTATCTTGCAGATCTGGAGGTTTAGCCCTATATCCATCTTGGGGAGTTGCAGATCTGAGGAAATATTGGCAGATCTAGTCCAGATCTGAAGGGTTAACATCAGATCCAGCCCTAGAGGCTGTAGATCTGAAGAGATATTGTCAGATCTAGCATAGATCTGAAGGTTTGGTGGCAGATCTGATAGGGGAGGACGCCGATCAGGAAGGGAAGGACGCAACTGTTTGGAGGTCAGATCTCGCGTATCCGAGTGTTCGGGGAGCAGATCCACTCAAAGATCGCCGATCCGGGATGTAGAGCAGACTTCAGAGAGGCAGTGCTCAACAGTGTATTAGCCTTCGAGGTCGACTCATTTGTCCTGAGGATTCGGGGTGTCCGGTGCTCTATTCAGCCACATTGCCACACTAAGGGAGACAATGCTTATCAGGAGGCTTTGCGCTTGGAGATCAAGAAATTTATCACTCTCTGTTCTGCACTGGGCCAAGTAGTCATCTTCAGCATTCAGAGCAGCTAGGACGCTGTCCTTGTTGCAGCCATTATCTGCTGAGAGGGTCTCCACTTGCCTAGGGCAAGGATAGGTGCACTTACTCTGATTTATTGTACTCCTCTCTATGTACTTTCTGATTAATAAAATGGCTCAGTTTCTGGTATTCCATGTGCTATGATTCAGTGATCTGGTTCAGCGTTATATTTTCTATATCTGTATTGGTGTATTTCTGTTTATTACTGGTTATTTCCCTTTGGGGATATTACAGTGGTATCAGAGCATAATTCTGGCTCAGCCTGTGGCTATGACATCAGAAAATAGATCATACAGAGCAATAGCAGTTGCAATACCAGAAACGCAGTTGGAAAAAGGGCAAAATAAAAAGGGTCAAATTTTGAAGTTTGGAATTAGGAAAAACGTTTTCTGGGTTTTTCTGGGTTTTGGACAAGGATCACTTTCCCAAATTCCTGGAATTTTCTGAATAGTTTTCAGTGGGTAAATCGGAGGTTGAAGTTAAGCAGCAGTATGGAGCTTGGCATAGCACTGTCAGCCTGAGAAGCCACCAGAGAGCACCTGTAAAATAAATGTATGTGAGATGTGAGTCCAGCTCAACATGCACTTGTTTTTGCAGATTGATGAGCATGGGATGTGAGAATTCATGGATGCTTTCCTTTAATCATGATATCCAAATTCGATAAGGCAAGTCTTATGATCTGAGCTTAAAACAAGGGACGTGCCCCACCGTGAGAGTCACCGTGTGCCAGTAAATCTATCATACGATGTTTGATGGATCGGCAGAAGACTACTCTTGCAGTCTTGGGTGGAGAAGTTTGACCTCTACTTCGCCTAACCTGATGCCGAGGTTGGCCATTAAGATGGTCAGATTGCATTTAGAGGTGAGGCCCAGATTTGTGGTTCCATGGATATGAATGTGTACTTAAGGATCTACATGTGTCATTTACACGGAGGGTGGTAGAGCACTTTGACAGGAGGGATCCGGATCAGTATTTTGGTGAGTTGATCAAGCTCAAACAGACTGGGAGTGCAGAGACATACATTTCAGACTTCTTGAGGATTTCGGTGATGGTACCTGATTTATCTGCAGCTCGGATGGTTGGCTTGTTTGTGGAAGGGCTGTCAGAGCCACTTCGTAGCCTAGTCCTGTCGAACAGACCGGCTACCCTCCAGGATGCCATCAGCAGGATTCGGAACTTACAGGATGTCTTACCCAGGACTCAGACACCTTATCCCCAGAGACAGGCCTTTCAGCCTAAGGGTAAGGACACGAGGACTCCGCCTCCCAAGGCGAATCCTGGACAAGGGCAGTTTGGTGATGAGGCCAGGGGAGAGCTGAGGAGGAAACGGGTGTGCTTCACTTGCCGGGAGCCATGGGCACGAGGACACAGGTGTACGGCAGGGAAGGCCCACTTCATTGAGGTCTTCTCCGAGAGCAGTGGAGAAGAGGATGAGGGAACACAGGGTTGCAGAGAGTCCGAGGTTACACCTAGTGAGACACAGGACTCACCATCATTAGAGACTACCTTGACCGTGCCGGTTGATATCGTAGTGGAGGAGGTAGAGCCTACCCCGATAGAGCCATCCACTGAGGTGATGACTGGAGCCATGTCCGAGTCTTCGGGTGGTAGCAGCACACGACAGATGGGTGAGGTATCAGGAGATATATCCACTATCGATGAGGCACTAGGAGATACAGAGGTATTGGATGATGGTCGCAGACAGCAGTATCATCGGCTTCGGACGGACCTTCGAGTTTTGAGGGAGAAGGCCACGTCAGTACGGGAGACCATTTTGTTGCAGGACCAGGAGCTTGAGGGTATGAGAGTGACTTGCGCCAAGTCGGCGGCCAAGTTGGTCCGCATTGGGGAACAGCTAGATTCCCTGATGGTACAACCAGAGGGCGCGTTGGAGTGTCAGATCATTCCCCTTCAGGTATGCATGGATGGGACTAGCAGTGTTGTTGGGTCATCTCTTCCCGTTGGAGAGAGAGAGGCAGAGCCACCTAGTCAGGTCTCATATGTTGACTTGGATAGTGGTATGAGACGATCAGAGTTGCACAGGGTACAGCAGCCACGTGTTGAGATTGGATGGCGAGAGATTTTGAGTTGGTACTCGGTGGAGCCGACTATGGATGAAGGGGAGGTCTCAAGGAGAGATCTCACTGGAGATGCACTTCGACACACCATGGGGTGCAATGACTTTCTTCCCTTCTCACAAGAGCAGATAGGAGATGGGGGACATCTTCGGATGGATAACATCTCTCATGCTTGTGTTGGACATTCCTTGAGCCACATACATCATGATGGGAGGTTTTTGCCTACCACCTATTTGATTCTTGATAGGGTCTCATTGATCCTTGAGAAGTTTATACTTCAAAATCCCATGAAGTGCAAAATCCGAAATTTGATTTGGGAGGATGGTAGCCCTCATGGGAGGAGTACCAGGATGAGGAGAAGGAGGCATCCACAAGTGATTGAGTGGATGGGGATGATGAGCAAGGAGCTAGGAGGCTACTTGCAGATCTGTGCTACCAGGCAACAGGAGGCTTGGCTGCGCTGGTTACTCTTGAAAGAGTTTGGCCATCTCTTGGCAAACACTCTTCTTAAGAGTCGGAGGGTGGAGGAAAGATGGATGGATACTTGCATCATTGCGCAGCATAGAGTATGGATGCATGGTGTTGATGTGTTACTCATATCATTCCTTGTGTCTTCATCACATGAGTTGTTTGATGGAGATATGGAGAGGCAACACAATTTCTTGTTGCTTTGCTTGGGAGAGCAAGGGCAGATTTGCTCCCACACTTTGCATGATGTTGCAGGAGGAGGAGATGGCACTATCTCCTTGGTCTTTGATCGGGAAGCACTTCCATCTTGGGAGGTGTTCCATATTTGTTGCAGCATTATTAGAGGAGTCTTTGACAAGGAGCATGTCAAAGAACAGAGTCTTGTATTGACAGGAGCTTATTTGCATAAGCTCACAAAATAAGAAGTCACCTTGGAGCTATAGTTAGCAGGATTGAGGTGTTAGTAAGAGATATGGTGGATCTATAACCCATAGGTCCCAGATCGGAAATTACTTGTTGCACAAAGAGAGGTAATGGATGATAGAGACATCTATGCATATTCTTCTTGACTTTGGGTTTCCAAGCATGAGGATTATCTTCTTTGACATGATTCATTCTTCTTCATAGCATGCCAAAACACTATGGAGGACTCATTTATGGATCCATGTGCCATCTTACTTCCAGCATATGGTCAGATTTGTATGGGAGGCTTGATTATGAGAGAGACACATGAGCTGAATGTGCCTTTGAGTATTTTCTGCACTACATGTTCTAATGGGAGCATGGGAGGAGGCATGGCCACCACTACTATGTATGCGTTCTCTTTTGATGTGGGCCATGAGATAGGTATTCATCCATTGTACAGCCATGGGCAAGTGTTTGGACCTATGTTGTTGTCATATTCAGCCATTTGCTATCCATTAGTAGATGTGTTGGATCCTGTACATTGCTTGCCATGTGATTTTCTGAGGTTGCAGTGGATGAGACTGCACTATGGTTTGTTTTGGGCCAGCTTGTTCTTCATTGATGGAGGAACCTTCTATGGAGGATTGTTTTTCACTTTGCCATTGGAGGGCAATGATTTTGTAGCCCAAGATCAGACTTTCAGCCCACCTTCATTACCGGAGCTTGAGGTGGAAGGAGATTTTCAGGAGTTGCCTTGTCGGGAGGTGGCTCATTTGGTTTGGATGATTGCTTGGGGATGGAGGATCCATGGTATGTTCACTCTCATGCCTGAGAGATGATGAGTCGGGTACGATGTCAACTTACATTCATAGATGCAGAGCAGCAGCGGTCATGGTCTTCAGTCATAGCTGGAGGCAGTGAGCAGTCCGAGCCATGGGGCTTGTACGATTATTGGCCACAGTGGCGATGGGATCCGGGAGGACTATTGATTGGCAGGTACCATGAGAGGCCAGTTTGGGATCCTGGCATTGAGATATCCCTTCATGTCAGGGTGATGCAGGAGACAGAGAGGTTTCAGTGGGACCCAGGCACATTTTGCGGTATCGGCAGGGAGCATCAGCTAGAGAGTAGGCTTGTTCAAGCATTGCTTGAGAACAAGCAATTTTTGCCGGATGAGGATGCCACTTGGGAGAGCAAGCGGACTTTACAGCATCCATCACTTCAGTTGCTTGAGGACAAGCAACGTTTTGCCGGGGGAGACTGTAATATTCCCAATTAGCCTTGCTAATTGGAATATTTCATTTTGTTTAATTTTGCCGCTTTGGTTAGAAATAATAAATAAAGTGAGAAATAAGAGGGGTCACCTCACTTTAGTCACCTCACTTTATAAAATAAAGTGTTTTCCTAGTTGATTAACGTTATAACTTAAAGAGGGGGCCTTGGGGGTCCACACGTATAATGAGGGAGGCCTGCGGGCGGCCCGAGGTAGCTGCGCGGAGTCCAAAGGAGAGTTAAGTTTTGGAGGGAGTTTTGGCATTATAAGAGAGGTTCTCACCTCATTTGGATCATTCATGATTTCTGATATTGTTATTGATAATTTGGACTTAATGCAGCAAGCCGCAGCCGATTGTTTAGTCGGTATGATAACATTTGGTGCACGAGTGTCCGGTCGGAGATCTCACCCTTAGCCTCGGGGGACCGGTACACTTTGGTAAGGTTGTTACGGTTTCACCCTTAGCTTCGGGGGACTTCGAGTGCCCGCCCTACAATGAGTTTGTTACCGAGTACACTTTTCGGTTTCGGCCCGACGAAGTAACGGCCGGTTTACGGGTGCGATTTGGAGAGAAAGCCCTCTTGTGGGCTGGCGCGATTCGGAAGGGGAAGGAGCTGTTTCGGGGAGAGAGGACGGCGTCGATTCGAAAGACGCGGTGCGAAGGCACATTGATAGATCCCGACTGGAGAAGTTGGAGTACGGCCAGAGATATTTCGAGATCTAGTTTTGTATGATGCGGATACGAAGGTATAGCACTAGATCCGACTTGGGAGATTGCGGATACGAGGAGATATTGGCGGATCTAGCCTAGATGCGAAGAGATAACATCGAGATCCGGCCTTGGAGGTTGCGGTGCGAAGATATTGTCGGATCCGCATAGATGCGAAGGGTTAGTAGCAGATCGACCAAGGAGGACGCGGATCGGGAGAGATAGGACGCGAGATGCGGTTTGGGCTTCGGATCCGGCGGATCGAGCATTCGGGAGAAGCGAGATCCACCGAGGGTAGAACGGCGATCGATGAGCGGGGCCTGCAGTGTGGGGTCTGGCGGCATTTTTCGGTGTTTTCGGCCTTGAGAGTTGGTCATCTCATGCGGAGGATTTGTAGGTAAGAATCCGGCCCTTTTTTCCAGCATATTTCTTGAGCTTCGAAGTACATTCTGGAGAGCACGACGTTTTTGTAGGAGGAGGGTTTACGGGGGCGATTTTCGGAGGTGGTCCATTTGCTTCACGGTTTCTGGGTTTTGTCGGAGCGGCGGTATAGGTGATGCAGCAGATTTTCGGCTCGTTAGAGCGAGGGGATCAGCCCCTGACGGATTCACTCCCGGCGGTTTACGGCGGAGTTTCTTTCGGTGGGATGCGATTTCGCCGCGACCATTTCCTATTTTTACGAGAGGATTCTTCACTTGCCTTGAGCAAGGATAGGTGCCTCATTCGATTTTCTTGTACTCCTCTCTATGTACCTTGATTAATAAAATGGCTCGGTTTTACGGTATTACATGTGTAATTATTCGGTGATGCGGTTGACATTGTATTTTCTATATACGTACGGCAATTTTTACGTTTGTGCGGTTATTTCCCCTTTGGGGGATTATTACAAATAGTTGCATTTCCAAGCAACATTGCCTCCTCCCTTCATCTTGCTGCCTAGTCCTTGCTCTCTTGTGACATATTTCCACAATAGATGTTTGTTATCTTGAGGTTGTTGTCTTCCCTCAACATTTGAAGCTGCAGTTGCAACCCCACTTCCAATTGATGGAACACTTGCAGACCATGATGAAATTGGAATAGGAGGCCCATCTCCAATGGGGATATTCTTTCCCTTCCCCTTCCTTTGCCCCTTCCCTGCTGCCCTTGATTGAGCCATGAATGCTGTAAACAAATAAACAAAAAATGCACAAATTTGTAAAAGAAATGCAGATGCAAACTGAGTGCAAAAAAAGAGGAGAGAAAATGCACGCACTTGTTGTTGGAATCTCCTTGAAAATGCTCCTTTGCTCCTTGCTCCTTTCCTCCTTGCAAACTCACAAATGTCGATTTGCATAGAAAGGAAGTGTCGATTATGAAGAGACCTTTGGCCCCATAGCAAAATGGGCCACTATCCAGACTATCTTTGCCTTAGCAGCTCAAAATGGATGGAAAGTCCATCAAATGGATGTAGATACTGTTTTCTTGTATGGAGATTTGAAAGAAAATGTTTTTATGTCTCAACCATAAGGGTTTGCTCTGAAGGGACAAGAACAAAGAGTATGTAAACTCATCAAATCTTTGTATGGTTTCAAACAAGCTCTGCGAGTCTAGTACAAAAAATTGATTGAGCATCTTCTGAAATTAATTTTTAAATACTTTAATCTTGATGATGCAACTTCTCAAGTTGGCAAAACTGTTGTCTATCTTGTGGTATATGGAGATGATCTGTTGATAACAGGGAACAATGAAAATAATATTGCATCCATAAAGAAAGAAATGAAGAAAGGATTTGAGATGTCATATTTGGGACACCTTCATTACTCTTTGGGCATTGAAGTGACCCAACATTTAAGATATATTTTCCTCTCTCAAAAGAAGTACATTGGAGAATTGTTGAATAAGTTTGGCATGGCTGAATGCAATCCTTTGTCCACTCCAATGGAACAAAATCTGAAGCTCACATCTAAAGAAGGAAATGAATTTGACGATGCAACTAAGTAGACAACTTGTGGGAAGCCTTATCTGCCTCACCACTACCAGACAAGATTTTTCATTTGCAGTTGGAATCCTTTTCATGTTTATGCAAAATCTTTGGGAGAGACATTGGTTTGTTGCAAAAAGAGTTGTAAAGTACTTGAAAGGAACACAAGATTTTGGACTCAAATATTCATAAGTGGATGACTTCAGCTTGATTGGATTTTCTGATTCAGACTTTGATGGAGATAAGGAAAATGGAGTGTCTACTTCAGGCTATGTTATGAGTCCACAACAGAGGCAAAATATGTGGTAGCTGCAGAAGCAACCAAGGAGATTGCGTGGCTTAGGAAAATTCTTGAAGATTTGCAGGAGAAACAAGTGAACTCCACTCCTCTTCTGATTGACAATAATTCTGCAATTAGATTGGCCAAGAATCACAAATTTGATGATCAAACCAAATATATCGTCACAAAGTATCATTTGATTTGACGTCATGTAGATGTCAAGACTATTCATCTACAACATTGTTCCATAAATGAGCAAATTGGAGACATCTTCACCAATGCACTTGGAAGAGAAAAGTTTGAAAGATTCACAATGGTGCTTAGACTTACAAACACCCCTTCAGATTTAGGGGGGAATGTTACACACCTAATCCTCAAGTATTGGGCGAAATATGTAAATAAAGATAATAGAGTAATTTGAATTTTGAACAGACCTTGGAATTGGAATCCCAAACATCAGCACTCTATGTATATGATGTTTAGATTAATGGAAATCAAGATTGGGAGCCTAATTTCTGATCCCTTGGCATGACAGACGATAGTATTGAGAATGGTTAGTTATCCTCTTTATTAGATTATGCTGTTTTCCTTTTATCCAATGGAGCAGAAATGACACAGCATGTAAGAATGCCAAGGAATCTTTTAAGCTGAATGCCACCTTACCATCTTAGATACATGAGTCGAGGCCACCTATTTCATACTCCACTGATGATCTAGAGTCCTTTTTGAAAATTTTTATTCAAATTCTTGTCTTTTCTGAACTTACATTGTTGAACCTATCAATTTGACAGAAAACACATGATTTTAGAAATATACATGTCTGTATGTTCGTTTTTCATATTGCCCGCACTGAACAGATTCAAATTTCATGCAGGATATAGAGGGGATGATGTCTATTTCTGTGGAAGCATCGGAAGCAAGGGATTCGCTTGGTGATGATAGAGAACTGGTTCACACTTTTGAGGTTTGTCAGTTTCCAAAAGAGTTATTAGTTCCTCATCATGTCAGGCTGGCGACCTCTAAGCAATGGTTCAGAATGAGTTTTGAGTTGGACTTTGCCTTGTTTAATTTTTTCAGGAAGGGTGCCTTTGCTGACTTTGTTGATTAGTTTTCTCTTGTGAATGACAGAGATTGACTGCACTTGATGGGAAAAGGAGGTTCGCATTAGCTGCAGCCTCTTCTCACAAGGAAGAGGCTGGCAAATTGAGGTTAGTCAGAAGGCTCAATATTCCATGACAATGTAGTGAACTGATTAAACTGTAAATTACATTGGTTAAGTTTGAGTGCATTTTGAAATTGGTATGGAAACAATGTCATTCCTATTAGCTAAAATATAGTCACCTTTCCCTTTTTTGAATCAATAACTGTGATACATAATGTCGACCGCATGTGGCTTACGAAGATTGGTAAACAATAAAAAGCTGGAGATATTACTGACTAAGTTAAGTTTCTGTATTTTTGAAAATTACTGACTTGCTGTGTATTCCAGCTGCTATCATGCCATCATGGATATCGTTCCTTTTAATGAATATCCAATTCTAAAGTACATAGCCTATCTTGATTAATATTTGAAGGACATTCATAAGCAGGTACATTCTGTGGGGTCAAAAGGAACTGTTCTCTAGAGAGCATGCTATCCACCTTTAAAAAACCTTATTACTATTGTCAAGTATGACAATCTTCAAAGCTTTAGGAGTGAATCGGTTTGTTTTTTTAAGTGAGGCGGAGGAACCATTCATTCAACAATATATCAATAAGCTAGTGTTATTGGAACCATTTGATTTAGATTAGGTAGGCCAAAAACTGGTTAGGCTTCAGAAAAAAACCCAAAATGGGGACCGGTTCTTTTCTGAACTGACCACTTAAATGAACACTGATTATAATCCAGCTCTTTAATATATTACCATCCATCTGTACTCAGCTGCGTCACTTCTTGTAGGCCTTTCTCTAGGTAAATGTATGTGCATATTCCTTGGCATGCATACTAACACACCTTTGGAGCCATTGTATATAAACTTGCCAATGCTATTGCTAATCACTTGAAGGGTCGAATCATCCTAGAATATGAGTGGCAGTGTGGAACCCATACTCAGATTGACGTTGGAATATCTTCTTCTTGGTTGAAGGGTAGTGACCAAGGGTTCAAGTATAATTTTTGGGGCCCTAAGAAGTAAGGCCCACTTCTGAAAAATCAGATTGTGGTCTTCCTTCAATGGAAATAGAAACACAATATATCCTCTACCACAAAGGCAAAAGTTTACAATGTCCTTCATTACAGGGTCAAGATTCCTCAATTAGAGTTCAATTGTACCTTACGATTTTGTGATTGCCCCATGAACTCCACAACTAGGGTTTTCTCAGCAAATTAGAGGGATTTCCTCCTCGTAGACAAGGGTTGAGATCTTGAATTTTATGACTTTTGCAAGCTTCCTCATAAAGCTTTCCTGAGCTGGGTTTCCATGTTTTGGGGCTTCCACGATGAGGAGTCGGATGTTTGCAACTACCTTCTCAAAATCTTGTGTGTTGGAACCTCCAAGTTCTTCCATAATGAAAAACTCAAGCTACTCATCCTCAGTGAAAAGACTAGGGTGGAGACCCTAGCCATAGGTGAGGGCTCTAGTTGAGTTCATCATCCTATTTAGCCTCATAAATATTTTAAGCTATATTATGCATTGTTCCATACTTTGAAAGTCCTAGTTAGTTTCAAAGCTTCAAACTTATTTCTTGAATTTCCTAACTTTTATTGATTCTTATTGTAGCTGATTGGCGGAAGTTGTTTGGCAGCCAATGCCTTTAATTGCAAATGCTTGCAGTTCAGATCTTGTGTCAAACTTGTAGTGCTTTTGGGTGTGAGTGCAACTATCTGTCTTCCTAGGGTATATAAGCAGGCCCCTCACTCTCATTTGAATCATTCTCATTCATACTTTTTTAATATATATTCTTTTATCTCACTGGAGATCTTTATATTCCAAGTCTTTTGGAGTATTTAACTTTGTTGATTTTGGGTAGCATTAGATGTGCTCTAAGTCTCAAAATTTGCAGGGAGGCTTAGGCACATGTATTCTAGATAACCCAGAAATCGTTTTTGAAAATTCCACTCAGAGTGTGTTTTATTAAAATAATTAATTATTTTTAATGGGACCCTAAGTCTAAACTTAGGAAAATAAAATAATTAAAGGGTATTCATAAAACAAAGTGTGAATCTTCTAGAGAAGACGAAGATCAAGTCAAAAGTTAATCTTAGCCGTTGATTAACGATTTAATCTCGATTGTTGAAGTCTCAACGAGAGGATTATATGAAGGACTTGATGGATCATGTAATATCCCAAATCGGGAATAGACAGTAATATTAAGCACAATAGACTAGAAACTACAGCAAAGAAAAACACACCATCAAAACACATAAACTGGAGCCAAAAGCAACTGCTGTGCCATTTTATTAATTTGCTTGGAATGAGTACAATAACGGTGCTGAAAGGATTGCACCTAGGCTTGCTCAAAGTAGGTTGAAGAACAACTCGAACACAACCTGAATCTCCCCTCAGAATTGGCTCTGCGTGGCTCTGTCTCTGTGCTGCCTAGCCCAAAAACGCTGTTGCTGGCTGACTTTGAGTTGCTGGATAGGCTGCTTCCCTTGCTCAAAAAATTTCGGGAATTGGACACTGGACTCTACTCATCAAACCCACAAAAACTAGGAAATAGTTTGCTGAAAGCTCGACATCGGAAATTGGGCCTCTTGGGCTTGACTCAATGAACTGCTGGGAAAATCGAACCATTGGAAGGAACTGCTGGAAAATGCCTCTGGAATGTTGCAATAATCCCTGGTAGGAGGTGACTAGCCTCCCCTCCAAATCTCTTGCTGTGAGTTCCCTTCTCTCCAACCTCCCAGAACAAAATCCTCTTTGCACTGCATCCTCCCCTACGCAGTCTCCTCCTCCTTTGCGCAGTCCAAAAATGGCTACTCTTCCTCCTGATGCTGCTGACGGAAAATTTCCTCACAAGGTGTGGAACTCCTCTCCTGAGTGGGCACTCGAAGTTCCTCGAGGTAGAGGTTGAGATCTTTGCTTGAAGATCTCGTGTGCTAAACAACACTGCAGACTTGGCTCTCCAACTCAAGCGTGCTCAGTCAAAATGATAAGAAGAAATTAGATGAATGAATGAGGAAAGAGAGCTCACTCCTTCCTTTTGTCAATTGAGGCACAATGTATTCCTTGGGCCCTACCTTGGCTGCGCTGCCTCTCCTTGAGCCACTCACACGCTACCCCTCTCCAACCAATCTTGCACTGCCTTCTTCGTGCCTCCTCCATGCTGCCACCTAGGGACAACTCGACCCCACCACTGGAGCCACAATTTTTCCTTAGGAACTTTAGAAAGTGGCTTTATTTTGGAAAAATATCATTTGTGGGTCCCCTATCCACTTTATTCCTCTTCAACATTTGGAAAGGCAAAAATTAATCAAAAATAATATTCCAATTGGCTTAACTGTCAATTTGGAATATTACAGTCCTCGCCAAAATGTTGCTTGTCCTCAAGCAACTGCAAAGATGGGTGCTGAAGAATTTGTTCCCTCTCCCAAGTGGCGTCCTCATCTGGAAGGTTCCTCCATCTGATCAAATATTTCTTCACCACCCTGCTCCTCAAGTGCCTTTCTCTATTATCTAAGATTGCGTCTGGCTGAAGCACCAAATGCCCCTAATCATCTGTGGGAGGGAGTTCAGTAGCTACTGACACCTACTGTCCTAAATCCTTCTTTAGGCAGGATACATGAAAGATGTTATGGATCCTACTCTCCTGTGGCAATTCTAGCTCATATGCTACCTCCCCAAATCATCGGACAACCCTGTAAGGTCCATAGAAGCGAGGCTTGAGCTTTTTTGTCCCCTTCTGATTTAGCGTGGACTGCCTGTATGGCTGAAGTCGGAGGTACACCAAGTCACCTACCTCGAACCACCTCTCCACGCGGCCCCGATCTGCATAGTTCTTCTGCTGGTTTTGCGCTGTCCTCAAGTTGTCCTTGAGAGCCCTGAGGATATCCTGACTCTCTTGGATCCAATCTTTTGTCCTGGGGTCCTTACTAGCTCCAAACATGGCATCAACAAACGTTAGTGCATCATAACCATTCAAAGCACGGAAATGAGACATACCAATAGACATATGGAAAGTGGTGTTGTACTAGTACTCCCCCAAATGCAGCCATTGTAGCCAGGCCTTCTACTGCCCTGTGACGTAGTTCCGCAAGTAGCCTTCCAGCCACTTGTTCACTATCTCCGTCTTCCCATCGGTCTGCGGATGGTAGCTCGTACTCGGTGTGAGCTCCATGCCCACCAATCGGTACAACTCTTGCCAAAATCCTCCCATATACCTGTTGTCCCGATCACTGACTATGGTCTTGGGAAGACCATGCAATCTAAAAATGTCTCTGAAGAACAACTGGACCACCTGTGAAACTATGTACCGAGATGAAATGGAAAAAAATGTGCATACTTCGCTAGTCTGTCAACCACGACGAAGATACAATCATTGCCCTGCACCATGGGCAACCCAGTGATAAAATCCATTGATATGCTCTACCACTTCCCCTCCAGAATGGGGAGCGACTGCAACAGTCCTGCTGGATGGGTCAACTCCCCCTTGTTCCTTTGAAAAACTACGCACTCTCGGACATGTCGGAGTACATCCTCCTTGAGGCCCTTCTAGGAGAGCCTCTCTTCGATGGCTCGGTAGGTTTTGGTGAACCCCTGGTGCCCTGATACTGGGAAGTCATGAGCTGCGTGTTGGATCTTCTTCCACAACTGGGAGTTGGCTGTCAAAAAGATTCGGTCCTGATAATAAATGACCTCATCCATCACCCGGTACCGGTCATCCATGACTTGTCCATCCAACACCTCGCATGCAAACCGGTCCTTCGAATACTTCACGCAGCTCACGATTCTCCATTATCGGGGCATTAAGGATTTAGGAAGACATGCATGGTTGTGAGGGCCTCAAGGGGGACGTGTTGAGATATGTACAGGAGTGTAAGGCCTGGCAGAGGAACAAGGGGGAGTTGACTCATCCAACAGGCTTATTGCAACCTCTTCCCATTCCAGAGGGGAAATGGGAGAGTATCTTTATGGACTTTATCACAGGACTTCTCGCAATGCAGGGGAAGGATTGTATTTATGTGGTGGTCAACCAACTGACCAAGTATGCACATTTCTTCGCCATTTCAACACGGTATTCAGCTTCTCAGGTAGTGGAGTTGTTCGTTACAGAGGTCTTCCGCTTGCACGGACTCCCTAAGACTATAGTCAGTGATAGAGACAACCGATTTATGTGGGGATTTTGGTAGGAGATTTTCAGGCTAGTGGGCACAAAGCTCATCCCGAGCACTAGTTACCATCCACAGACCGACGACCAGTCAAAGAGGGTAAACAAATGGTTAGAGGGTTATCTCAGGAACTATGTGACCGGACAACAGAAGGCATGGATTCGTTGGCTGCACTTGGGAGAGTATTGCTACACCACCACACATCATATGTCCATCGGTATGACTCCTTTCCGTGCTCTATATGGTTATGATGCTTTGTCTTTTGCGGACATCATTTTTGGAGACATCCGAGCCCCAAATGGCAAAGATTGGATCCAAGAGAGCCAAGACATTCTCAAGGCTCTTATGGATAATTTGCTGATAGCTCAGAATAAACAAAAGTTATATGCTGACAGGTAGCGGGTTGACAGGCATTTTGAGGAGAGGGGGCCGAGAAGCTACAGCCATAGTTTTATGGACCTTACAGGGTGATTAGCAGGGTTGGAGATGTAGCTTATTATAACAAATATAATTTATATAAAATAGAGTAAATACAAATAAATGTAATTACTAAATAATCAAATATTGATTATGTTAAGTAGTCATTAGTTAACTGAAAAGGCATGTCTAAAAGACATGCCTAGTCATGAAAAGGCACCTGCACGGGTATATAAGTAGGGCCTTATTGTAATCATTCAATCATCTTATCATATACATTTATTAATAAAATACCTCTTGTGTATTTTTGCTATTAAGTCAACAAACATACAGTTTTGTTGCTACAGTGGTATCAGAGCCATATCGAGCCATCAGAGCCATGTCACACAATATCGTCTTACAAGCCTATGAACACTGTTTACCATACAATGTGCCATTATTTGAAGATCCTAAAGAAAGTGAGAAGATTAATAAAATTCAAAAAGCATTTCAACGATTAGAAAATTCATGTGCAGAAGTTACAACCCGTCTTAAGAAAATTTATGAAGAAATCCTTGATAAGGATGAAGACGATGAGAGAGATAAAGATGGTGACATGAATGACAATCAAAGTGGGTATATGAAAACTGAGAATATAGATACAGTTGTAGATGATGAAGGGATCAAGATTGCTGATTTTGATGATGAACAATTTCATAAAAATGTGGAAAAAGGAACAGAAAAATATGACTCTGATCTTGATAGGAATGAAGACGATGACGAAGAGGAAAATGGGGAAAAAGAGGAAGAACTCGAACTGCGAAAAAAGGAAGAGGGAAAAAAGGAAGGGGTTATTGGTTATGTACCAAACTTTTTTTTTCAAAAGAGAGGTTCCAGATTATTATTCGCCATTTTCTCAATTTGAAAATCGAATTCCATGCTTTGTTGATATGACTTACCCCAGTACTGACAGGGCTCCTCGATTTGAGAGAGACTATGTGGTTGCCAATTGCGTGGCCGGTCTTAGAACTTTCTCCACCCTATTCGAAGTTATGAACAGAGTAGAAGGTTGCTCTTATGCCTTGAAAAAAGTGCACTGTGATCCAAATGGAGATAGGGAACGTAATCGGTAGGCTCTCATCGAAGTTCAGGCCTTAGCATCTCTAGGAAGCCATGATAATATAGATGCATTACTTAATCTGCTCTTCCAGATTGGCGGGGCATTACAACATATCCGCGAATGTGGAATAGCCCATATGACTGTGTTGCCTCGTCATATTTATGTGGATTACCTGCATTACAAGCTTGGGGGTTTCCGTCATATTGTACGCAAGGATAGTCCGTGTGATATAATAAGAAAGGGGTTGGATACAAATTATGTAGCCCCAAGAATTTTGTATACAAATGTTGATCATCTCCAACAACTTGGTCCCCAACAGCTTGAAAGAGCTGATATATACTCCCTGGGTGCTACTGTGTATGAGCTCGACTGTCCGTTCCGGGAGGTCAAGCTCACTCTCGAGTAAGGAGCCGAAGACCAGCTCGACAATACAGGCCTAGAGAAAGGAACCAAAGCCCTGTTTCGTCGACTTCTGGGGCGCAAGATTTTGGATATAGTCGAAGACATTGTGAGAATGATGGAACATGTTCTTGATGGCTGCAAATTTTATTGCTCATCGCACCTGCAATTCGGGTTAAATAATACCGCGTTTCTACACACTCCCTCGATTTGCCTCGAATCACTGTGTAAATCCCGTGGAACGGGTCCCAAACAAAATGTAATGATAATAGGGTAGGCAGCGTGGTTGAAACGCCGTGGCTGTTGAACACCGTGGCTCGTGGTTCATGAACGCAATTGCGGTGCCGGTTAGCCAAGCAACGTGGGCCGTGGAACTAAGTTACATTTTAATTTAAAAAAAAATTATATATATATATATAAAATTTATAACTTATATAACAATTATATAATTTATATATATTAAAAATAAAAATAAAAAATAAAAACCAGCAATTTATACAAGTTGAGGTATTAGTGAAATTAGGTCCCATATGCCGATATGACAACCGCAAGATGAAGACAATTGCCAACAATATAGCTTTGAGGACAAAGCTTTTGAAGGAAGAGGCAATGTAACAAATATAATTTATATAAAATAGAGTAAATACAAATAAATGTAATTACTAAATAATCAAATATTGATTATGTTAAGTAGTCATTAGTTAACTGAAAAGGCATGTTAAAAGACATGCCTAGTCATGAAAAGGCACCTGCACGGGTATATAAGTAGGGCCTTATTGTAATCATTCAATCATCTTATCATATACATTTATTAATAAAATATTATTATTAAAATACCTTGTGTATTTTTGCTATTAAGTCAACAAACATACAGTTTTGTTGCTACACTTATGAGTTGGAGCTGCCACCAGGGAGCAAGATCCACAATATTTTTCATGTTTCATGTCTCAAGAGGGTGTTGGGACAACATGTTACAATAGCTGTGGAGTTGCCTCTGCTTGATGATGAGGGGCATCTAGTTTTGGAACCGAAGGTCATCCTGGAGACTAGGAAGAGGAAGCTCAGGAGTAGAACGATCATAGAATACTTGGTGCATTGGAAGAGCTTGCCAGATGATGATACCATGTGGGACGGTGAACAGTGAACACATACTTGAGCATCCAACACTAAAGTTGCTTGGGGACAAGCAACATTTGGGAGGGGAGGACTGTAATGTCACTTCCTAAATGATTTTGGAACAAGATTTATTTCTACATTTTGCTGTTGATTTCTAATGTACCTTGGACAAGTGGTTTCCTATGGGTTAGTCTCTACCTAGGGAAAAATGTCTAAAATAATCCTTTTACTAATTGTGACTTTATAAAGTGAAAGTGACTTTATAAGTGGTAAGTCAATGTTAAATTATAAAGTGAAAAGTGACTTGAGACATAAAGTACAATGTGGGTACTTTATTTAGTGGCTGAGTTAAAAAATAGAAAGTGAGAATTAAATGCACATTTATTCTCATCCCTTGATCTAAATGAATTTGAGCTATTAGATCTTAGGGTTGCCCAAAAGTCATTTAGGGAAACAAAAGGGGGAAAAGAAAAGAGAGACTGCATTCATTCATTCATTCTTCATGAGCAGATTGGAGAAAGGAGGCTGAGGGCTAGAGAAAAGTTCTGAAAGAGAAATTTGTTGCAGCAAGCTAAAGGAGTGATTTCTAGGCAAAGCTGGGCATCGTGGTGCTTTGAGAGTTCTGAGGGAGATCACTACTGGAGTTCCTGATTTCAGTGTCGAGCGTTATGAGATCTGCAGAGGGTGTGCTTTGGGAAAGTAAACCAAGTTACCATTCCCAGTGAGCGACAACAAATCTACAGGTATACTAGACTTGATTCATACTGATGTTAGTGGTCGTATGTCTCATGTGTCTTTGGGTGGTTATGAGTATTATGTTATATTCATTGATGGCTACTCTAGGAGGACTTGGATATATTTCCTGAAGACCAAGGGTGAGGTCTTCAGTCGCTTTAAAGAGTTCAAAGCTCTTGTGGAAAAGCAGATAGGTAGGAAGATTCAGGTCTTGAGGTCAGACAATGGTGGTGAGTACACCGATGGTGGGTTTTCTGACTTTTGTGCACAGGAGGGCATTAGGAGAGAGTTCACGGTTCCTTACAACCCCAACAGAATGGGGTGTCTGAAAGGAAGAACAAAGCTATTGTTGGGGCTGCTACATCGATGATTCATGATTAGGGGTTGCCTTTGTTTTTGTGGGCTGAGGCCTACAATACTGTTGTTTATCTTCAGAATAGGAGTCCTCTCAGAGTATTGGGGAATATGACTCCAGAGGAGGCTTTCACTGGAGAGAAGCCTCATGTGGGACATCTTTGTATCTTTGGATGTCTCACATATTCTTATATCCCCAAGGAGCAGAGGACGAAGTTGGAACCCATGACAGAGAAGGGTATCTTTATGGGTTACAATGAAGACTTCGAAGGCCTATAGGATCTTCATTCCTTCTAAATAGAGAGTGGTGATTAGGAGCGATGTGAAGTTCGAGGAGGAGACGACCTATCAGAGATCACGGGAGTATGATGAGAGAGAGTCACAGACTTCTCCTCAACAGGGAGGTCAAATATAGGGAGCATGACCTCAGGGTTCTAGATCGATTGGTATGGGAGGTACTTCAGTGTCAGTCACATCTGGGGCACCAGTGGCAAGTTCATCGAGCACTTCTTAAGGAGTCCACTAGTACAAAGTTCACATGTCACTTTAGTTGACACATGCACAGGTTCTTCGAGGATAGGTGTTGGTACAGGCACACCAAGGTCAGTTGGCAGACCTTTAGGTTCACCAGACTAGGGGGGCAGAGGATGAGATTCCCTATGGGGAAGCTTCTTCAGGGAAGAGGAGGCCAAAGTGGCTTCAAGACACCTTGAAGGAAGCAGAGTTCGTTGGTCCTTTGAAGAAGGTGAACAGGGAAAGTGTGCCACCTGAGCGGTTTTGCAGTTATGTAGCCAAGACTACCAGCATTGTTGACTCTAAGCCTACTAGATATGAGTAGCCTGCTAGCCAGGAGGTATGGAGAGAGGCTATGGTGGAGGAGTATGCCTCTATCCTTAAGAACAATGTCTGGGAGGTGGTGCCTAGGCCTGAGGGCAAGTCAATTGTGACTTCCGGGTGGCTTTACAAGATCAAGCATGCTGCGTATGGCAACATTGAGAAGTTCAAGGCGAGGTTTGTGACTAGAGGGTTCTCACGGATAGAGGGAGTTGACTGTGATGGGACCTTCACTCCCGTAGCTTGGTACACTTCTATCCGGTCCCTTATTTCTATTGCTGCAGAAATGGGTTGGAAGATCCATCAGATGGATGTGAAGACCACATTTCTGAACGAAGTTATAGATGAGGAGGTGTATGTTGAGCAGCCATAGGGCTTTGAGGTACTTGGGCAAGAGACCCATGTATGCCGATTGAGGCGAGCACTCTACGGACTTAAGCAAGCTTTGAGAGCTTGGTATTCGAGGATTGATACTTGTATCGAATGGGTTTCACGAAGAGTGATGTAGATCCGAACCTATACTACATTGTTGTAGGGGATGATCCACTCATTCTTGTGCTATATGTTGATGACTTGTTCATTATTGGGGTAGAGAGACTGATTAGTGGTTGCAAGGAGGATCTTGCTATGGAGTTCAAGATGAAGGACATTAGGCTAATGCATTACTTTTTGGGGCTTGAGGTTTGGTAGGAGGAGGGGCATATCTTTTTGGGGCAAGGGCAGTATGCTGTGGATGTGTTGATAAAATTTCATGTGGCAGGCTGTAGACCCATGTCTACACCTATGATCACCAACTGGAAGAAGCTTCATGCTTCAGATTCTAGTTTGGTGGATCCCACATTGTATAGGCAGCTTATTGGGTCCTTGATGTATCTGGTCAACACTAGGCCAGATATATGCTTTGCAGTGAACACACTTAGCCAATTCATGGTTGAGCCCAGGAGGGTGCACTAGGTAGCTGCAAAGCACATTATTTGCTACGTGCAGGGGACTGTTAATTATGGTTTGGACTATAGGCGGGGAGATGGAGTGAGGTTGGCAGGTTACACAGATTCAGATTGGGCAGGGTGTGCTTCTGACAGGAAAAGCACTTCAGGGTGTTGCATCGGATTGGGTTCGACAGTTGTGTCGTGGTTCAGTCAAAAGCAAAATTTAGTTGCTTTGAGCTCTTCTGAGGATGAGTATATGGCCGCTAGCCAGGCTAGTTGTGATGCCGTTTGGCTTCGCAAGTTATTGTATGGCCTATTTGATCAGGAGTTGAGACCAACAGTTATTCATTGTGATAATCAAAGTTGCATTAAACTCATGGAGAATCCAGTGTTTTAGGACAGGTGAAAACACATTGACATCAGATATCATTTCATCAGGGACTATGTTCAGAAGGGGGCAGTGAAACTGGAGTATATATCGACAGATGAGCAAGTGGCTGATGTTCTCACGAAGTCCTTGCCAAGAGGCAAGCATGTCCATTTCAAGGACAAGATGAGTGTGGTTAGAAACACTTTCCTCGGTAAGAGGGAGTGTTGATTTTTAATGTACCTTGGACAAGTGGTTTCCCATGGGTTTGTCTCTACCTAGGGAAAAGTGTCCAAAATAATTCTTTTCCTAAGTGTGACTTTATAAAGTGAAAGTGACTTTATAAGTGGTAAAGTCAATGTTAAATTATAAAGTGAAAGTAGCTTTATAAGTGGTAAAGTCAATATTAAATTATAAAGTGAAAGTGACTTTATAAGTGGTAAAGTCAATGTTAAATTATAAAGTGAAAGGTGACTTTAGACATAAACTACAATGTGGGTACTTTATTTAATGGGTGAGTTAAAAAATAGAAAGTGAGAATTAAATGCACATTTTTTCTCATCCCTTGATCTAAATGAGTCTGAGCCATTAGATCTTAGGGTTGCCCAGAAGTCATTTAGGGAAACAAAAGGGGGAAAAGAAAAGAGAGATTGCATTCATTCATTCATTCTTTATAAGCAGATTGGAGAAAGGAGGTTGAGGGCTAGAGAAAAGTTATGAAAGAGAAATTTGCTGCAGCAAGCTGAAGGAGTGATTTCTGGGCAAATTTGGGCACGAAAATCAAGGCATAGAAGACATCAGAAGGTACAGTACGAACATCATTTAATGCTGTGAGTTGCATGCAGTTCGAGAGAAGTTTTTGAGCAAAAAAAATAAAAACCATACAGCCCATACAACGGTACGAAATCTGTATAGTGTGTACGAAATCTGTACGATACAGTCCGCATCAGTACAATACATTTTTCAACTTCAAGTGGGCATGAAAATTGAGGCAAAGTGGGCATGGTTTTCAAGGAGTTTTGGGTTGAAGAGATAAGTTGTATTTTGCCGTTTTGTTTTGTTTGCAAATGTATTTTTCTTAAACTTGAAAGATAAAATAAATTTGAAGAGCTCTCTAACAGGTTTTCTCCAGAGAAGATTAAAGGGGTTTTGCTTGAGTCTAAGTTGACCAAAAATTTGTGTGTATTTTTTTATGTGTTGCTGGTCTGTTTATGTCCATATTTATTTTCAGCATGTGTTAACAGTCCCATGTGTTTTTAATCTGAAAATTTCATTTCCAGAATTCTACAAGTTGAATGTAAGTTTATGAGAAAGGGCATTTAACTGAATGGGAGTGATAAGGTGAAATTAAAACCGGGTTGGGATTGCAGGAAACTTTTAAGTCATCAAATTTCAACATTTGGAGGCCAATTTTCGTGAAGTCGGGGCCCATTTGATTTTTATTAGAAGACTTAGGAGTTAGAAGCAAGTTAAGTTTACTTTATGTTGTTTTGTTGGTGACATGTGGGGACCACCCACAAATGAAATACACACTCCCTAAGTAACTATAGTTCGGAATGCATGAGTGGGAAAGTATTGGCTTGGTGAGGGACCCGCGAAGGAAGAAATAGGCGGGAACAAAGGCCCCACGAAAAGGAAGGAAGCTCACTTCATTTGGCATTCTTGGCTTATCGATTTTGTCTCTGTTGCTCGAGCTGTTTAGCCGGGTCACTTGCTATTTAGCAAGAGTTTTCCAATCGGAGAACTCACCCTTTCTTTGGGGGACTTCGAGTGCAACCTAGTGAGGTTCATCCATTATCATTCGAGGGAGTTTCATAGAGAGATTTCCAACATTTGCATTCAGTTTGCCCTTGCAGTGCGTATTTCTAGAGGACACAGTAGTGGTTCTTATGTGGCCATTGCAGCACTATTCCGGAGGTCTATTGCCGTGAGAGTTTTGGAGAAGGAGGCTCAATATATTTTTTTAAATTTAATATTTTTATTGTATTTTATCTTTCATTTTTTATTTTTAATTAATTTTCATTTTTTTACTTTTAATTTCAATAATGTTTTTTTTTATTTTTATTTTAAAGTTTTAAATTTATTAAAATTTAATATATTTCTTTAAATTTAATTTTTTATTTTTATTTTTAAATTTAATAAACATTTTCTTTTTCTTTTTTAAATTTAATTTCTATATTTTATTTTTTATAATTTCTTTCTTTTTTTAACTTGTTTTTCTTTTTAATTTAATATTTTTATTTTGTTTTTATTTTTATTTTTTTATTTCTATATATTTTGAAATTTTAATCTTTAAATTTTATTTTTTATTTTTTTCTTAAATTTTAGGTTTTTTTTAATGTTTGAATTAAAATTTTTATTTTGTTTTTATTTTTATTTTTTTATTCCTATATATTTTTAAATTTTAAGCTTTAAAATGTTTTTATTTTTTTAATTTATTTTTTTCTTAAATTTTAGGTTTTTTTTAATGTTTGAATTTTAAAAATTAAAAAATGTTATTTCTATTTTTAAAAATGTCAAAAATATGACACAATTTTTTTTTTTGTTATTCCAGCATCAACTGGTTTTGTTTTGAGGGTGTTTTTCAATCCTTTTTTCAAGAAACAATTTTGTTTTTAGCATAATTTTATAAAATGTTGAAATTTGACCTTAAAAAAAAACCAAGTGTGTTCTGGAATACACTTTTTTTTGTTTTTGGGGTGTTTTTTCATGTTTTTTGAGTCTTTTTGGGCTAGAGTTCCCGTTTTGAGGTCAGGTTACCTATTTCATCGGTAACAGTGTTAAAGTTAAAACACTCTGAATTTCCTACAATTTATATAGATGTAAATTTATAACGAGTGATGTAAATTTATGTAGATGTTCTATGCTTGATACAACTTTACTTTCACTACAACAATCACATAAACAATCAAGTAAAGTGCTGATAGAACATACTAGTAGATCAACAGAAGACAAACCAGAAATAGATAAATGTGTTGGTGTTGACCCTCTCATTCATCAGTGCAAGAGGGAGCTCGCTGTTGAGTTCGAGATGAAGGACCTAGGATTGATGCACTACTTCCTAGGCCTGGAGGTTTGGTAGAGGCCTGGCGAGATTTTCCTTTCTAAAGGAATATACATTGTTAAGCTTTTGGAAAGATTTGGTATGGTGGACTGTAAGTCCGTGTTGATACCGATGGAGCTCAACTTTAAGAAGTTGAGTGGCAGCGCTGTTGGGCCCGTGTTAGCAAATCCTACTGAGTATCGTCAACTCGTAGGGGCCTGATGTTCTTAGTGAACACCTATCTAGATATATGTTTTGCAGTGAACACTTTGAGTCAACAGATGGTTGAGCCTCATCACACTCATTGGGTCGGTGCCAAGAATCTTCTGAGATATCTTTGGGGCACGATAAACCATGGGCTGAGATACTTTGTTGGGACCGTGACACTCCTTGGATATACTGATGCCAATTGGGCTGGCAGTGTGGTGGATCGTAAGAGCACATTGGGATGCTTCTTCACACTTGGTTCTGCTTCGATATCATGAATGAGCAGGAAGCAGAAGTCGGTGGATTTGAGCACCATGGAGGCCGAATACATTGCAACAAGTATGGCCTGTTGTGAAGCAGTCTGGTTGCGAAAGCTCTTCAGTGAGCTCTTCGAGCATGTGCTAGATACCAACGTGATACTCTGTGATAACCAGAGTGGGATTCACTTGTCCGAGAATCCCGTATTCCAGGTACCACTTTATCTGGGATATGGTACAACGAGGCGCCGTAAGGCTCGATCATATAGGAATTCATGAGCAGGTCGTAGATATTGTCACTAAGCCCCTAGGGAAGGTCAAGTTCCTAACCTTCCGTGAGAGTCTTGGTATCGTGGAATGACCCTATGATGAGGGTCCTGTTGGATGATGAGCTCTGGGAGTTCTGGGGGGCTTTGGGGATAGCTTCTTGGAGCTATAAGCAACCACAAGGCTAGGCTTGCCGAACCTTGTTGGTGTGCTTCTGCCCCACCGTTGTGATGATTGAGTTGGTTCACCCCTCATTATCTGTGCCCCGTATACATCCTACCCATTGAGTTCAGGGCTCATGGGAAGTACCTCTCATTTGGCCAATGAGGTGGGAAAAGCTAGAGACTAGTAGCAAAGACTGATGGACGCATCAGAGATTGCCGTACTCTCTATTCAGGATGGCACGGTCCAACCACTTGATCTGGGATAAAGTCTAGTGAGGTTTCAAACCTCCTACTGACTTTGGGTCAGATAAACGAACTTCGGGTTGGTATGAGACTCTTTGTGAGTCCTATAGAGGTTTTAGACCTCTGGGCTGAATCTGTCAGCCGAGAATGATGTCTTTGTGACTGACCCACTTCTGTTCTGAAATAAAGAAGCCAGCAAAGCAAGTTACGATGGATGATGCACGATGTTTGGATTGCACAGGTGGATGGAGTTCTCCCTAGTTGAGAGGGAGTGTTAATTTTGGACAACTAGGTCCAAACTACATGTTGTGATGCTCAGATGAAGATGCCAATATTTTTATTGGGTTCCTCTTTCGGAGAGGTGCAAGATCGATCTAAAGATCATCTTGATCCGATGAACAGAACATTTATTTTGAATTTATTTTTAATCTATTCAAAATATGTGCAGGTCGGCTTTAAGGTTTTGTACCCCAACAGATGTGTCACACACCCTCACTGATGGATATAAATTAGTTCAATGTTGGAGGACATTTCACTCATCTCATCTTAGACATCTCTCTTTCCTCATCTGATTGGTTCGAATCACTTAGAGTCTCTTCTCTCTCCACACGTGGGAAATCTGGCACCAACAATTTTTTGAATTCGGTCTAGGGTTTATGCAGCAAGTTTGACCAGCATTGACTTTGGTCAATGCAAGGTCAATTTGACCTGAAACTCTCCCAGAACTTCGATTTCCCTAATTTTCATTTTCTGGCACTATTTCCGAGGCAAGACGTTGACTTTGACTTTTCAGCGTTGATCAAGTTGTTGTTGTTTGCGTGTACTGTTGACTTTTGAGTTGACCGTTTGGCTGTCTTGAGGGCTGTGTGACATTGCTGGTTAGCTGACCATATTGAGACTTTGCTGGTTGAAGCATCTTGTTGGCTGCCGTAACGAACCGACACAAGTATATATTTCTGGCTTGTCTTCTGTCGATCTAATGGTATGTTCTATTAGCATTTTACTTTATTGTTTATGGGATTGCTGTCTGAAATTGAAGAGAAAGTAAAGTTGCATCAAGCATAGAACATCTACATAGATTTACAGTTAGTCACTGGAGCATTTCAAAAACCAGATTTCATGACAAATGACTACAAGAAGAAAAATAAAAAAGCCATGATACTTCTCAGTTTCTCTCTTGAGGATGATAATCTTTCTCATATTCAAGGCCTTGGCACTGTTATTGAAGTATGGTAGAAATTAAAAAAATTGTCTGAAACCTCTAGTGAACTTTGTATTTTATTGCTACAAAAGAAATTAATAGATTCAAAGATCATTGAATCTAATTCTGTAACAGAACACGGGCATAAATTGTAAGACTTGAAGAATGAATTATTGGCAGTTCATATTGAAATTAATGGCAAAGAAACACTTCTGACACATTGTTTTCTCATGCCGCTCCTCCCTTTCTTTTGATCTCAATCTTGCATCTTTGTGGGCTCATATTTCCGTTCGTTATGATGTCTCTAGGCAACCCCTGATTTAGGTTAGTTCTCCGCCCCTTTCATGTTTCTTATTCTCATATTGAGGTATCTGAGAAGTTGTATGGCAATTAATACTAGTAAAGTTGCAGACGAAGAATCTTTTTAGGGAGAATTATTCAAGCATGGTCTCCACGCTTTGGATAACTACTTAACTGATCTCTTCAACCATGTGGTCCGTTCTAGTTTCCCATTAACATTGTCATATCACACCGTTCACCTGATACACAAATCTGCCCCCAATACAAATGCCAACAACTACAGAACAATCATGGTAGGTCACATGTTCTCAAAGATTTGTGCAATGGTCCTCCATATGAAGCTCTCTGGAGAGCTTGATGACAGAGGCTTCAGAGCTAGAGGACAGGAAGGATTCAGGCCCATTCATTAGACCATGGATCACATTTTCACCCTTAGAACTATCATTGAGGAGGCATGACACTATTCTTCAAAAGGCTATTGTTGCTTCGTAGACTTTCAGAAATATTTTGATTTGATCCCTTGAGAAACTCCTATTTTAGAGGCTTAGAGACATTGGCATATTTGAGATCCTATTAATAGTCATTGTGAGCCTAATGAGTAGGTCATTGGTCACCTCTGTACAGCTCACAAGGCTTCAATTGATATTCAGAGACCATTAGGATTAAATAGGGTTGCCCTTTGTCCCCCACATTATTTGGGATCTATATTGATGAGTTGGGAAAATTTTCTCCATGACCATATCCAAGATAGTGATGGATGTCTCTTTCACCATGTTTTGATATCTGTTCTACTCGTTGTAGAGGACATGGTATTTTCACCCTCATCTCCAAAGGAATTGTAGAGATATTTGTTTGTCCTTCCTCTTTTTTTGTGATCTTCAATAAATGATGGTTAGCCTAGGTAAAGCCAAGGTTATGGTCTTCATTGGTACAAAGACAACCCTCTCGGACCTACATTTCTTCTTCAGTGGGAGGAGATTAAGATTGCTAGCACCAACACATATTTGGAAGTGCAATTCTCAGGACCTCATTGCAGTTTGTGGTAGCCTTCCCAGCATCGGATTAACAAGGGCTACAAATCCCTAGCTCTCCTTGAGAGACAACATTTTTGTCACCACTTCTAGGACAACTTGTCTAGATTGTTTCTCATGGACTCTCTTATTTGGCATGTTGTGCTTTATGGCTCAGAGGTTTGGGGGCCTTGTTTGTTGGAGTTTGACCAAGCCTCAATTGAGTGGGTCCAAATCCTTCTTCTCTGTTGCATCATCAGATGCAATTAGCTTGTCCCTTAGCCTATTGTAAATTTTTGTAGATGTTCTATGCTTGATGCAACTTTACTTTTTATCTCCAACAACAATCATATAAACAAGAAAGTAAAATGCTGATAGAACATACCAATAGATCGACAGAAGACAAGCCAAAAATGTACTTAACTTGATCAGCAAAATATATGTGTTGTGGTGCGTCACGGCGGTCAACAGGATGCTTCAACCAGCAAAGTCTCAATATGGTCAGCCAACCAGAAGTGTCACACAACCCTCTCAGACAACTATCTCAGTCAACCCAAAGTCAATGAAAGTCAACGCTGTCCCAATCAACAGTCAACACAAAACAACATCAGCAAATAGTCAACACAGCTCGGTGAAAGTCAACGGTCAACCTTGATTTTAGCGCCAAAAAAATGCGGACTAGAGAAATCGGAAATTTGACCAAGTTTGGGGTCAGTTTGACCAAGCGTTGACCAAAGTCAACGTTGGTAAAATCGACGTTGAAAACCCTAGCTCGAAAACATAAAATCCTTTTGCTGCGTTTTCCCACGTGTGGAGAAGAAGAGACTCCAAGTGATGACCGAACCAATCAGATGCAGAGAGAGAATGTGTGATGAGTGATGGATGAAATGACCTCCAACGTTGACCTATATATAACCATCAGTGAGGGTGTATGACACATCTGCTTGGGCTTCAAGCCTACATTTCAATTCTAGCCGACCTTGCATATAAGTAGATTTAATTCAAAATAAATGTTCTACTCATCGTATCAAGATGATCTTTAGATCGATCTTGCACCTCTCCGAAAGAGGAATCCAATAAAAACTTTGGCATCTTCATCTGAGCATCACAACATGGAGTTTGGACCATAGTTTTAAAAAACGAAATCGGTCAGCTACCAGGACTCGGTCGACTCGGACTCGGACTCCGAATCGGTAATGACTTGGTCGACTCGGTTTCAATGACTCGATTTTTGTAAAAAATACATTAAATATTATTTTTTTGTACAAAAACATAAATTTAAAGATTTTCATTCATGTTTCCAAACACAAAGCATTACAATATAGACAAAAGACAACATATGATCAAAGTAGGCTCATGAATATATCCATTATATCAAAATTGCACCCAGTGCACTGTCCAAGGACCAATACATGATGATGATATAGAGATCAAAACAAAAAACATAACTAAGGAGGCTCTAAATGGCCTCTACAACAAAACATGAATAGTCACTACTAACTAGTAACTACTGCTAGTCATCTGACTGTGACAAGCCAATGTCCTCTGCCTCAAACTCTGAACTAGAGGAGGAAAACTCTCGCTCCGCCTCCTCCTCTGAATCAACATCCTCAATTGGAACTATACCCTTGTACTTACCACGTTGAGAATCAGATAGACGAGTCACGCGTCTTCGTCGTGGCTGACTAGAGGAAGTGCCTGCACCTGCAACTAGATGGTTTGGGACTGGGTCTGCTACTAGTGGATCTACATTGAGCATAGCTGCCTCCATCTCTAAATCGAAGTCAAGTGGACTCTCCCCGTCTATGTCAAACTCTGGTGGAAAAGACTCCACTACCCAATCTGATGTTGGATCAATATCCTCCAACACAATGGGATCTGAATCAGGTCTTTTGTTCAGCAATTGGTTGCGTCTTAGTCGGAGGTTGTACTAGACATACACTACATCATTTAACCGTTTTTTCTCCAAACGGTTTCTCTTCTTTGAGTGAATCCTCTCAAAGGCAGACCAATTGTGCTCACACCCAGAAGCACTGCAAGTTTGACTCAAAATGCGGATTGCAAACCTCTGCAATTCAGGACAGTGGCTACCAAATGCCTCCCACCATTGTGCTGCAAAAAATGTGTTTCAGTTAGCTCAACAATTTATATCCAACTTTGAAATTGAAATTATAATTTTATAAACAATTATACAAAATAATAAATTTTAAAATATAAATTTGAAAATTGAAATTCTTTGTTTACCTGGCTCATCTGATTCCCTTGCAATCCTTGCAAGGTTCTTGCCAAAGGTACCAGTGGCTTGGCTGAACATAGTGATCTGCTTGTGTATCTTCAACTGCTCACTCTATGTGGGGATCATGCGATCAATGCAGTCAATCAATCCATCTCTAACCACCCCAGTCAAAGCTCTTGTTTCATGAGCTTTATAATGATACCTTGGGTTCAGAAAATACCCAGCTGCATGTATCGGGCGATGGAGTTGATTGTTCCATCTCTGATCAATGATTTCCCAAATGGGCCCATACTTAGCCACTCTGTCCTTGTATGCTGCCCTTATTTTCTCCTTTGCTTGATCCATAGCCTCATAAATGAAGCCCATAGCCAATCTTTCCCCATCCACCAAGCGCAACACCTTAACCAGTAGCTCAGCAAGTTTCACAATCTCTGCTGCCTTTTTCCAAAATATTTCTTCAATGACTTTCCTTTTCACATCTTTGCCATCCTGTTTGCGAGACCACTGACATTCATTCCATTCATCACTAGAAAACATCTTTTGCAAGTTTCTATGTTGGGCAAACATAGATTGCAATGTCAAAAAATGTGTTGCAAATCTAGTGATGGCAAGCCTAGTAAGTTCCTTGCCCCCCGTGTATTTCCTCATCAGACTCAGAATCCATGAGTGATTGTAAATATATTTTGTGATGCATTTGGCATGCTCTAAAGTGTTCTTGATCCAGTCTATTTTGCCAATATCCTCAAGCATGAGGTCTATGCAATGTGCAGCACATGGGGTCCAAAAGATGGTTGGAACTTGGGTGTTTTTCCTCTAACAATTTACCAACAAGAACATAGTTAGAGGCATTGTCTGTGATGATTTGAACAACATTTGCCACCCCCACCTCTTGAACAACCTCATCCAAAAGCTGTAACAACAACTGTGCATCTTTCACCCTATCAAATGCATCAATTGATCTTAGAAACATGGTTCCCCGTGGGCAAAAGACAAGAAAGTTTATGATGGTACGGTTCCTCTGATCAGTCCATCCATTTGACATGATGGTACATCCTGTACGTGCCCATGAGTTTTTGAACTCTTTCAAATAATCATCAATGTTTGAAATCTCTCTTTGCAAAAAATATCCTCTTAACTCATGCATAGTAGGAGGTTTGAAGCCCTTTCCAGCAGCATATATGGCATCAAAAATAGGTTCATAATATGGTGAACGAGTAGCATTGAAGGGAATATCAGCATCATACCACCATCTAGCAATGTACTCACAAGCAACATCTCTCGATTCTTTTTTCCAATGAGCATCTAAAGTGGGCTGCACAGTTGGAGGACTAGGACCATATGCAGTTGCACGATCAGAGGGAGATGAGGGCACAAAAAAACTTTTAATACTACCCTTATTTCTCATTGCACCCTTACCCTTGTCAGAAATAGACTCCATAGAGGGAGGAACATAGCGAAAGGGGTTTTTTGATGCATCAGTGGAAGGGATAGATGAGGAACCCTCATAATCAAAAGATTCAAAACTTGAGTTGGTAGCCATCATATGTTGTAGATTCCTCTTCCTCCCAATTTCAGCCTGTATTTCTTTTTGCCTATTTTTCTCTTGCTCAAACTTGTCAAATTGTTCTTTCAATTGCTTCCTAATTTCCCCAATGTTTGGTGCTTCACACGCAGTAATTTGGCCTTTAACACCAGCCAAATGTAGTTTCAGTCTATGAATGCCCCCTCCACCCTCCTTAATTTTTTTCTTGCAAAATTTGCAAAACATTTGATCACCAACCATTTCAGCATATGCCCAAGCAGCATCTTTTGCTCTAGGGGCCATTTTGGATTGAGTTTTTGACTTGGACATGAAAACAAAAAAAAACTATTCATTCTATGTTCATTTCTTTCACCAAATGGCAAATGCCAAAAACTATGTTTTACCATTTTCAGATTTGCTAAATAAATAAAACAAACAAAGGCAGATTTATAAGAGAAAAAATAAATACCTCTAGCCTCTAGCTTCCTCTAGCTCAATGCTGCTCCAAAGCTTGCCCAATAAGCTCCTCACTGCTGCTCCAAAGCTTGCCCAAAAGACTCCTCAAAGCTGCTCCATAACCAACTCCACAACTCTTTAGAAAACTCTCACAAATGCTCAAGCAAATTGAATGAGAAAGATGTGAGGTATTGAGAGGGGTTGGGTTAGTTAAATAGAATGGGGAGGGGTTAGAAAACCTCAAACAAACCTAACAACAGAATTAAATTGGGTTTCAAGTCCATAAAAATCGTTTTTTTGGGCCCATCGGCCGGCGGAATTGGCTAGGCCGAGTTAACTCGGACCAGGCCTGGTCGGCCATTTTGTTACCGAGCCGGCCGAGCCGATACAAAAATCGGCCGGCTCGGTAACAAACCGGCCGACTGGCCGTTTCTTTTGCCTGATCGGACTGGCAAGCCTAATGGCTCGGTCAACCAGGCCTGGTCCGATTCGAATCGGCCTGTTTTTAAAACTATGGTTTAGACCTAGTTGTGCAAATTTAACACTCCCTTTCAACAAGGAGAACTCCATCCACCTATGCCATCCAAACATCGTGCGTCATCCGGCCGTAACTTGCTTTGCTGGCTTCTTTATTTCAAAACAAAAGAGGGTCAGTCACAAAGACATCATTCCCGACTGACAAATTCAGCCCAGAGGTCCAAAACCTCTATAGGACTCAAAAGAGTCACATACCAACCCGAAGTTGGGTTTCCTTGACCCGAAGTTAGTTAGAGGTCCGAAAGCTCACTAGACTTAATCCTAGATCAAGTGGTTGGACACGTGCCATCCTAGACATAGAGAGTACGACAATCTCTGATGTGTCCATTGGTATTTGCTACTGGTCTCTATCTTTTCGCACCTCACTGGCCAAATGAGAGGTACTTCCCATGAGTCTGAGACTCAATGGGTAGGATGCATACGGGGCACAGATCATGAGAGGTGAACCAACTCAACATCATAACGGTGGGGCAGAAGCACCACAAGGTTCGGCAAGCCTAGCCTCGTGAGTGTTTATAGCTCCGAGAAGCTATCCCCAAAGCCCCCCAGAGCTCCTAGAGCTCATCGTCCAACAAGACCCTCAGCATAGGGTCATTCCACGATACCAAGATTCTCACGGAAGGTTAGGAACTTGACCTTCCCCAAGGGCTTTGTGAAAATATCCGCGACCTGCTCATCAATTCCTATATGATCGAGCCTTACGGCGCCTCGCTATACCATATCCCCGATAAAGTGGTACCTGATATCAATATGCTTGGATCGATCATGGAACACAAGATTCTTGGACAACCGGATCCCACTCTGGTTATCATAGAGTATCACGGTGGTATCTAGCACATGCTCGAACAACTCACTGAAGAGCTTTCGCAACCAAACTGCTTCACAATAGGCCATACTCGCTGTAATGTATTTGGCCTTAGCGGTGCTCAAAGCCACCGACTTCTGCTTCTTGCTCATCCATGATATCGAAGCAGACCCAAGTGTGAAGAAACATCCCGATGTGCTCTTGCGATCCACCACATTGCCAGCCCAATCGGCATCAGTATATCCATGGAGTGTCACACTCCCGATAGTGTATCTTAGCCCATGGTTTATCGTGCCCCGAAAATATCTCAACAGATTCTTGGCACCAACCTAGTGAATGTGATGAGGTTCAACCATATGTTGACTCAAAGTGTTCACTGCAAAACATACATCTGGATAGGTGTTTACTAAGAACATCAGGGCCCCTACGAGCTGACGATACTCAATAGGATTTGCTAGCACATGCCCAGCAACGCTGCAACTCAACTTCTTAAAGTTGAGCTCCATTGGTGTCGACACAGATTTACAGTCCACCATTCAAAATCATTCCAGAAGCTTCACAATATATTTTCCTTGAGAAAGGAAAATCTTGCCAGGTCTCTGCCAGACCTCCAAGCCTAGGAAGTAATGCATCAGTCCTAGGTCCTTCATCTCGAACTCAACAGCGAGCTCCCTCTTACACTGATGAATGAGAGGGTCAACACCTGTCAGGAAGAGGTCATCCACATACATCACCAGAATAAGAGGCTTTTCTCTATCAACCTTGAAGTAAAGGTTCGGATTAGCATTACTACGAGTGAAGCCCAACTTCATCAGGTAGCTATCTATCCTCTCGTACCATGCTCTGGGTGCTTGCTTCAACCCATAGAGGGCTTTCTTCAACCTGCAAACATGGGTGTCCCGATCCTGGACTTCGAACCCCAGAGGTTGCTCCATATACACCTCTTCCTTTATCGCACCATGCAGAAATGCGGTCTTCACATCCATTTGATGAAGATTCCATCCTTGCGTAGCAGCAAGGGCTATGATAGATCAGATGGTGATATATCGAGCCACAGGTGCAAATATATCATCATTGTCTACGCCTTCCTTTTGAGAGAAGCCACGGGCAACGAATCTTGCCTTGAATTTTTCAGCACTACCATCATATCCATGCTTGATCTTATAGAGCCATTTTGAGGTGACAACTGCTTTGTCCTTCGGTATCGGAACCACATCCCAGACATCATTCTTCATAATGGACTCATATTCTTCGTGCATAGCATCCTTCTAGACTTGATGCTTTACGACTTCTTCAAAAGATCCAGGCTCAGATTGTACGATTGTACTCATGGTTGCTACATACCCTTGGTATCTATTCAGCTTCTTGATTTTACGGAATGTCCCCCTTGGGGCCATATGTCTCTCAGCATCCTCGAGAGTGTCCCTGAGCCATGATGGTTTTCTCTTCATTGAAGGAGGTGGATCAATAGGGTCCATTGGTGCTTCAACATCGGGCATCGTCTCATCCTTCGGTTCTTCTTGATTACTAGGCCTTGCTTCATGATCTTCCTCAGATATCGGAAGATTGATTACTTTCCTCACGGAAGCATCTTCGTCAAAGGTAACATCGTGGCATATCTCCACTTCCCTTTGACTAGGCACATAGACTCTATAGGCCTTCGAAGTTTCGCTGTAGCCCACAAACATTCCTTTTTCCCAGAAGTATCCAGTTTGCTCCTCTTCTCCTTCGGTACATTAAAATAAATAGGACATCCAAAAACTCTAAAATGTGAGACGTTAGGTTTCTTACCAGAGAAAACCTCTTCGGGAGTTTTGGAGTCCACAATGGAATGCGGGAATCGGTTTTGTATGTACACAGCAGTGTTTGCAGCTTCTCCCCACAAAAACTTCGGAAGACCTTGGTCACATAGCATGGCACGGGCATCTTCTACAATGGTCCTATTCTTTCTTTCAGCAACACCATTTTTCTCAGGAGTATAGACAGTTGTGGTCTCCCTCTTGATGCCAGCTTCTCTACAAAAATTCTTGAACTCGTTCGTCGCATATTCAGTGCCATTATCGGTCCTCGATATCTTGATCTTCTTCCCTGTTAGATTTTCCACCATGGCTTTGAAAGTACGGAACCACATGAAAGCCTCATCCTTCTTCTTCAAGAAGTATATCCAGGTTTTGCGAGAGAAGTCATCTATGAACGTCATATAATAAGAACATCCTCCCAAGGATGTCACGGGTAGCATACTAGACATATCAAAATGTACCAGTTGCAAGACATCAGATGTCTTTGTGACACTTGAGGGGAAAGGTCCCCTTGTATGCTTTCCTTCGGCACAGCCCTGACATACACCTTCATGATTATTTGTGAACTCAGGCATCCTCGTCACCACCTTCCTTGTTTCGGGAAGGGCTTTGTAGTGAAGGTGTCCAAACCTTCGGTGCCATAGTTCAGTCTAACGGATAGTATCACATGTCATTTCTCCCAATGGACTTCCTCCAACCTGGTAGAGTGTATCAACTCTAAACTCAATTGTGATAGCTTCCTTGAAACTTTTCTTCCAGATGTGCACCTTCCCATCAACGAATGCCACATTGAAACCTTTGTCTTCCATGGCCGAAATAGACACAAGGTTCTTCTTCAAATCAGGTACATATATTACATCTTGCAAACAGAGGACTTGACCTTGAGACAAGTAGAGGGTCACAGTCCCTGTCCCTTTCACGGGATATGTGGCATTATCTCCAAGGATAATTTTCAAATTAACATCCTTCTCAACCATATCAAAAAGTGCTTCCTTGAACCCAGTGATGTGCCTTGAGGCACCACTATCTATCAACCAGACATCCATAGTGTCGGGTAGAGATGCAGTAGAGAGGGCAGATACAAGAATGAATTCATTTCTTTTATCATCAACAACATTAGATTCCTCATACCTAGAATTTCTTGACCTTTTGTATGGTTGCCCATTTCCACCAGAGGGAGCCTTCCTCTTCCCTTTGAACCTGTTGTTCCTTTGATTGCCATTCCTCCAATTGTTGTTGTTGTCATCATCATCAAGAGAATCCTTCTTGAAAGGGAATTCTCTAGCATAGTGGCCGGTCTTGTGACATGTGTAACATTTGCCTTTCTTTTCTCGGGCCCTTGCTCTTCCTTTGTTCCTCGGACCACCATTGTTCTTCTTCTTAGCACGAGCAGTGAAGGCAACATTTCCTTCATTTTCATATTCCTTTATCCTTGTCTCTTCTTGTACACATTTCGATAGTACTTCTTCAAAATCAGGTATCACACTGTTATTGAGAATAGTAGTATTGAATACATGCCATTCGGAGGAGAGACCTCCAAGTGCGGTAAGAACCATTTCTCGATCAACTACTGTCTCCCCAATAGCCAGAAGATTATTTCTGATTTCGGTCAATTTCATAAAATAGGATTGAACGGATTCATCCCTGCTTTTCTTCAGATTCTTCAGTTGATTCTTAAAGAATAGGACTTGATTGGCATTGTTGGCCTTGAACATGTTGACCAACTTATCATACATCTCCTTGGATGTGCCTAGGTCAGAGATGTAGGCTACCAGACTCTTATGAATTGAATCCTGGATCATCAACTTTGCTTTGATTTCCCCCTTCTTGTATTTTTACTTGGTGGCAGCAGGTGCAGATGATGGAGGTCCTTGGATTTTACCCCGCACATAGTCCATGACATCTTGGTCTTCCAACATAAGATCCAAAGTCATCTTCTAGGTACGGAAGTCTTCCTTCCCAGTCAATTTGTCATCAGCTTTAAAGCCATTATATTTTGAGGTACCCATGCTCTTCTTTAGTGATTGCTACAAACTTGGGCTTTGTCTTCACCTCAGCTCTGATACCATGTAAATTTTTGTAGATGTTTTATGCTTGATGCAACTTTACTTTTTATCTCCAACAACAATCACATAAACAAGAAAGTAAAATGCTGATAGAACATTCCAATAGATCGACAGAAGACAAGCCAAAAATGTACTTAACTTGATCAGCAAAATATGTGTTGTGGGGCGTTAGGACGGTCAACAAGATGCTTCAACCAGCGAAGTCTCAATACGGTCAGCCAACCAGAAGTGTCACACAACCTTCTCGGACAGCTATATCAGTCAACCCAAAGTCAACGAAAGTAATCGCTGTCCCAGTCAACGGTCAACGCAAAACAGCAGCAGAAAAAAGTGAATGCAGCCCGGTCAAAGTCAATGGTCAACCTTGATTTCATTGCCAAAAAATGCGGTCTAGAGTAATCGGAATTTTGACCAAGTTTGGGGTCAGTTTGACTAAGCGTTGACCAAAGTTAACGCTGGTCAAATCTGCGCTGAAAACCCTAGGTAGAAAACATAAAATCCTTTTGCTGCGTTTTCCCACGTGTGGAGAAGAAGAGACTCCAAGTGATGATCGAACCAATCAGATGCAGAGAGAGAATGTGTGATGAGTGATGGATGAAATGACCTCCAACGTTGACCCATATATATCCATCAGTGAGGGTGTGTGACACATTTGTTGGGGCTTCAAGCCTACATTTCAATTCTGGCTGACCTTGCACATAAGTAGATTTAATTCAAAATAAATGTTCTGCTCATCGGATCAAAATGATCTTTAGTTCGATCTTGCACTTCTCCGAAAGAGGAATCCAATAAAAATATTGGCATCTTCATCTGAGCATCACAACATGGAGTTTGGACCTAGTTGTCCAAAATTAACACCTATCATCTTGGTGGAGTTTGGTGTGTAGAAAAATTAATGATCTGCACCCTTAACGCAGTTCACAATTTTGCATGTGTTTGTTTAGGCCCAATCCACATGTCTTGTCATGCTGATATAAATTTCAGTATGCATTCATTGCAAACATTAAAAGAGTTTTTCTACTATTTTTCACTTTCCTATCAGCTGAAAATTAATGCAGAATTTAGGCAAGCATTCACACATATGAGACACTAATTTTTGGTCAAGTTGGCCCCAGAAAAAACTCCACAGCCTCTTGGGGAAAACCGGGGAAGAGCTGTGGAAGGAATGCAGGTGATCGAAATTGATGGAACAGGAGCAAGATGGACAGGCGTGGAGAATTGAGAGATTAAATAATAACAAGCAAAGAAGATCTCAGAATTGGAGGAGCATTTACTGCAGAGAAGAAATAGGTCACTCAGTTGGAGCAAGCTAGTAAGGTCATGTGTGGAAATTGCAAGTGTTCTGATTGTATGAGTTAATCCAAGATATTTAGTAAAGGCTTAATCTTTCATGTAGCAGGAGGTGTTACCACGATGGAAAGGAAATCCATTATAGAGGAGACTTTATAATTTCAGCAAGGGACCAACACCTGAGCTGGATAATTCATAACCTGAGTATGGTGCTCAAGAAAAAGCAGGGAGTAGATTTTACTCCTAGATTCTGTTTTGATGTTCCTGTCTTTCTTCAATAGGTTTGTGTCATCTAGTGTGTATTTTCTTATGAGGTTGTCTTAATGACATAATAATTACAGTCAAAGCATATTTATTGGGATCTCCTAAGTATCATTACTTTGAGAACATGAGCAGTTGATCAGTGTGGTCTCTAATGACTAATCATTTGAGCAGGTATATTATAATGACCATAAAAAGACCACGTTTAAAGACTTGGGCATTATCGTGTTTTTGGGCATTATATTTATCATTCCGTTGATCAAACTCAGGCTCTCAATGTACTGTCATGCTTCTATCAATAAACAATGTTTGATTTGTCTGATCTGCAGTCTGTTTCTTTGTGCTCTATAAATGGTTACTAATTGTGATCGCACACATACACTATCTGGTTCAGTGTCCTAAATTCACAACTTGGGAAATTTGTAATCAATATCATAATAGAAAGAAGAATCACAAACATTGGGCTCAGGCTCTTGTGCAAATATCTTCCTTCTGCCTTGAACTCTGCACATGTGAAGTGATGCTCTTCCTCTTACACATATTTTCAACATTTTTATTCTTGTGCATTGTTTATATTGAGTTATGTTTAATTGTGGCAATTTGAGAAAAATCACAATCATCGGGCTCAGGCTCTTGTGCAAATATCTTGCTTCTGCCTTGAACTCTGCACATGTGAAGTGATGCTCTTCCTCTTACACGTGTATTTTCAACATTTGTATTCTTGTGCATTGTTTATATTGAGTTATGTTTAATTGTGGCAATTTGATTATTGCATACTTGATGATGCACTTATGCACCCCTAGTTTCTTTAAGAGACTGAGTTTGATCAACAGAATGATACATATAATGCCCAAAAACTCAACAATTGCAGTTTTTTATATTGAGTTTCGTTTTTGCAGAGAGTACTTTGAGGATGTAGATCGCACGTGGGAGAAATTTGAGAAGACATTATGGGGACACATTTCCAATTTCTTTAAGCTTGCTAAGGAAAGGTAATGAATACGTTTGTTAGTCAGTTCAAATATTGTTGTGTCCTTCCCCTCTGCGACTGTTTTTATGTTAAGGCAACAATTTGATCATACAAAACTCTATGATTAGAATTGTTTGCTTTTGATATTTTAAAACGTTGAAATATGAAAATCTGATTTTTCCAGGATTCTTAAAAACATGAGAATTTGTTGAAGATTGTAGTTGATCCCTCTACTGACCAGTGTGCCAGCAGAAATTTTTGTCCAACTCAGTAATGCCATGTTCTGAGAATGTTGCAGTTGAATATGTAGCTAATCACACCAATGTGGAAAAAGTCGAAGTCGGGATTAAATCGGCAAGGGTCCAAAAGTTCAAAAACTCGATAAAGTTGGGAATTTTTTGAAAAAGTTGGCAAAACTAAAAAAATACAAAAATATTCATTTTTGGAAATAATTTAAAAAATTATTAAAGAAACTACTTCACTCGAGATTTTTTGGAAAAAGTCGGCAAAAAGTCGGGACTTCGAGGATAAAATCACGACTTTTTCAAGGATGAAAAAGTCAGCCGATAAAGTCGGCTCACGGAAAAATTCGGGATTTTTTCAAAAAGTCTGGACTTTTTGCCGACTTTTTCCACACGTATCACACTGATGATCCATTTGACTTCTGAAACTTCCCTTCTACTGAACAACGTCATGTGGTAGTTTGATGACTTTCCACAGCAATGGAGAAATAGGGCCAGTAAGCAATGTACATGCTATGAAGACTGATTCGTTCCCTATGAACAACAAGAAGATTCTATATTTGCAGCTGCGGTGGAACCTTCTTTGGGACTAATTTGGAAAATAAACAAAATGTTACAGATACAATCTCTTATCATATAGTTATCTCAATTCTACAAAAGATTTGTATATTCTCAATTTGACAAAAGATTTGGATATTCATGGACTACCAGTACAACATGATATACCAGATGATCAGGATATTCTCAATTTGACAAAAGATTCGGAGTTTGGAGTTGTACACACTGATTTTTAAAGTTGGGTTTTATCTGTCATACAGAAATGTTAGCACTGTTGAGATTCACAAATGAAAGCAAGGAATTGAATGGAGCCCAACAAACCCAAATTCTGCACACTAGATAGATAGATAGAGAGAGAGAGAGAGATGCCTAAGTACGCTATATGAGAAATGCACAAGTACACATAAAAGCAAGAGATGACAAGCACAGTTGAATGCCAAAGATATGGGTGGTTCTTTATAAGAGAGATCAAGAAGATCACTAGATGAGATGTTACAAAGATAAAAATGAGAGCAGTTGTGTATTTACACACAACTCAAGTGAGGCATCCCTTCAAGAGGCGCTTATGGGCCCACAGAACAAAGGGCACACACCCCAAGAAGGTTATTGAGTCTACATGTCAAGTTAGATTAGGTCAGCCTTCACCATATCAAGCAATACAATAAAAGAATAAAGAATATGGCCTTACTCATAATTAGAAGTACATAATAATACATATTAATGGGCCATGCTGACATGTATATATTACACCAATAATTCAAACAAGTGCTAATATTCAATGCTCAAAACTTTTTCTTGAACTGCATTTTCTATTATAAAATGCTAGTTTAAACAAAACTTTTAATATCTGCAGCAAAATTGTCTTTATGGGAATTGATTTAGGATCTCAGGACTATTGTAATATTCCCAATTAGCAATAGATAATTGGATATATTAAATTTTGACTCCTTTACTTTGATAAAGTTAAGTTAGAAATAAAGTGGGTGAAGAGGGACACTTAACTCACACTTGGGATAAAAGCATTTCCTAAAGTCACTTGAGAAACATGATTTATTGGCAGCGTGGGCCCTAGAGGTTGAAGTGGCAGCGTAAGGAAAAGGACAGCGTAGGCAATGTGGGCCCAAGTCAGCGCAGAGAGAGAAGGACAGCGTGGCTCAAGGAGACAGCGCAGTTGATGGTGGGGCCTAGGGGAGAGCAAGGCTCTCCAAGCATAAAAAGGGAGAGGGTCTCCTCATTTCATTCATTCTGATTATGCATCTTTGTTATTTGTCTTTTGACATTGAGCACGCTTGCTGTTGAGCAAAGTCTGCACGTATTGTTCAGTACATCGGGTGTCTCCATGCGGAGATCCCAACCTCAGCCCCGGGGGACTTCGAGTGCCTGCTCGGGTGAGGAGTTCCATCTTTGTTTTGCCGGAGAGAGTTGCAGCAACTGCAGTTGGGAGCTTTCACTAGAAGAGACAGCGCAGTCAGTGAGAGGGAGGACGCAGTCTTGGAAGGAGGTGGTTCCGGATTGAGGGTTTATCAGGGGATTCAGCCCGGGAGAGTTGGAAAGGGGTCAGCCCTTCCCTATTCCAGCATTTTGGTAGAGTCAGAGGCCATTATTTGCAGCAGATCATTCAGGGCCAACGTTTCTCATTGGGGAATAGCGTAGTGCCTCAAGGGGGTCATTTTTGGAGGTTAGCCATTTCCGGAAATCTTTCTGGGTTTTTCTGGGTATTGGGTGGAGAGGCCATTCCCAAAGTTTCACAATTTTCCGAGGTGTTGAGCAGCCCCAATTTGTCAGTTCATTCCAGCAGTAGCAGCAACACAGTCGCAGTACCAGTAGCACTGGAGATTACGCAGTCTTTGAGGGAGCAGCCATTCTGGGTCATCTTTTGAGAGTATTTCTACGCTTGCGTAGTGCAAACCAAGGTGCCATCATTCTGATCACATTTTGTACTCATTCCATCTTTCAGTATTAATAAAATGACTCAACGTTCTTCATATCGTCTGTTTTTCTTATGATCTCTCTCTAGTTGCTGTATGTCTTTGTTTGTGCTTTATATCGCTGTTTATTTCCATTCGGGATATTACAGTGGTATCGGAGCTCATAGACTTTGCTCAGCCTGTGGAGCAGATTCTCTATGATACCAATAGGTAAACCATACATCTGTTACTGAGGGAGGAAGTACAGAGACCAGGAGCAAAGGTTAGAGATCACCTTCGGGGAAGGTGACGACGTTCCAGTAGTGGACGCAGAAGAGGAGGAACCAATGGCAGAGGAAAGAGATGTCGGGAAGGAGTTTGGGGAACTTCTCCTCAAATCAGTGCGGGATTTGTCGAGACGGATAGAAGAGATGGGGCAAAGGTTCACGGCAGAGTCTAGACAGCGTGAGACCCCAAGGGGTTTCCATATAGGAGAGGGCTCGGGCACATCCCATCATTTGCAGGAGCACATCACAGTGCAGCATATGGCATCACACACACCTCCCCGTTCCACGATGCCTATGTTTTTTTCCACAAACACTGGGGTAGGAGCACAGCAGGAGCAGGAACCGGCACACATGGGGGATTACTTTGCTGAGAATCAGTCCTACGGTTAGGAGTTCAGAGATGCCCTCACATTCCATGACTTCGTTCAGCTCAAGTGGGACAGCAGACCTCGCAACCATCACAGGGGGAACAGGCACTCACATGACGGGGATGTATAACGCATTGTAGGTAGATTCTATCTACCGACATTTGACGGATCATCCAAGTGTTTGGCAAAGGCTTGGGTGGAGAAGTTGGATATATATTTCCAGCTTAACTAGATGGCAGAGCTAGAGGCCATCAAGGTGGCAGCGCTGCACCTGGAGGGTGAGGCTCATGATTGGTGGTTTCAAGGGATGGCTATGCTAGGACACTCAGGAGTGACAACATATGCTGAGTTCACATGGAGGTTGATAGAGTGATTTGATCGGAGGGATCCAAAGGAGCACCAGACCGGAAGTTTGGACACAAACATTCAGAGTTCTTGAGACTTTCCGTGGTGGTGCCTGATTTATCCGCAGCCCGGATGATCTATATGTTCATAGACGGATTGGCAGAGCCTCTACGGGGATTATTCAGATCGACGAGGCCAACTACACTCCATGATGCAGTTGGGAGGACTCGGGCTCTGCAGGATGCACTACCCCGGACTAGTGCTCCTTTTCCCCAAAGACCGACATTCCAGCCGAAGGGGAAGGACGTGAGGGTTCCGCCTCCAAAGGGGAACCAGGGCAGAGGGCCAATGAATGATGAGACTAGGAGAGATTTGAGGCGGAAGAGGCTATGTTTCACATGCCAGGAGCCATGGGCACCCGGACACCGTTGTGCCGCAGGGAAGGCACATTACATTGAGGTCTTCTCCGACAATAGCGGGGAAGAGGAGTATGAGGAGATAGAGGCAGGAGGCAACAGTACAGGGCAGAGAGGGGATCATCTGCCACCTCCACCACCAGGAGCGGGAGGTGCAACATTTGCACCTACCGGGGGAGCCCTTGCATCTTTGCAGGGAGTTCCCAAATACTTGACACTGCGTGTCCGAGGCATAGTGCGGGAACAACGTGTTTCAGTATTAGTGGACAGTGGGGCCACCCACAATTTTATTGATGCCCAGTTGGTAGCGCAGAGGGGCATACCGACGGAGATTTTTGATGGATTTTCGGTACTGCTTCCAGGTGACACGACCATGCAGTGTGCCAGGTATGGGCCAGCCTTGGCAGTGACTATCGGAACTTACACCCTGACGGATCACTTCTTCGCGGTGGACATTCTGGACACCAACGTGATACAGGGGGTGCAGTGGTTGATCACGCTAGGCATGGTCACCACTGATTGGGAGACCTTGGAGATGGAGTGGACGGATAAAAAAACTGGGAGGCACGAGAAGATTCAGGGTATGCACACCTACCCACCACTGACAGTTTCAGCACACCGGATGGAGGCAGATTTCCAGAAGGGAGACATAGAGTGGGCAGTGGCGCTGCGTGTTTCAGAGGCAAGATCTATGGGGCAGGCTGTACAACCAAATGTACAGTCCATTTTAGACAGATATGCCACGATTTTCAGAGAGACACCACTAGTGCAGCCGCCAAATCGGGGGTTTGAGCACACGATTGAGTTGGAACAGGGTATCCAGGCTGTCATCACTACACCCTATAGGCATCCTAAGGTCTACCGGGATGAGATTGAGAGGACCATCCATGAGCTTTTAGCTCTTGGGCACATCCGTCCTAACACTAGCCCCTTTGCTTCTTCAGTGGTGTTGGTGAAGAAGAAGGATGACACACTGAGGATGTGCATTGACTACAGGGCCCTAAACAAGAAGACCATGAAGAACAGGTACCCCATCCCACAGATAGATGAGTTGATGGATGAGCTGAGGGGATCAAAGTTCTTCTCGAAGATTGATTTGAGATCCGGGAACCATCAAATTCGCGTGAGGGAGCAGGATATTCCCAAGACCGCTTTCAGATGTCATTACGGTCACTTTGAGTTTTTGGTGATGCCTTTTGGGCTGGCCAATGCTCCGGCCACATTTCAGTCATGCATGAATCACATCTTCCGCTATCACTTGAGGAAGTTTGTGTTAGTGTTTTTCAATGACATCTTGATTTACAGCAGGACATGGGAGGAGCACCTACAACATGGGAGGCCTCCAAGTGCGAGTTTGGGCTGACAAAGATGCTCTACTTGGGGCACATTATTGGGGTGGACGGAGTGAGGGTTCACAAGGAGAAGATCAGGGCCATCAGGGATTCGCCAGAGTCGAAGAATGTGACGGAGCTTTGGCGATTCGTGGGTATCTGCATCTACTACCGAAAGTTGTCAAGGGATTTTCCCAACTTGCTGCACCCCTTACAGACCTTACGAAAAAGGGGGCATTCAGTTGGACGGATACAATGCAGAGGGCCTTCAATAGACTCAAGGAGGTGATGAGCCGCTGTATAGTTTTGGCATTGCCATATTTTACGCAGCCCTTTGTCCTAAAGTGTGATGCATCAGGGGAGGGGATAGTCGCAGTTTTGATGCAGGGAGGCCACCCCATAGCTTTCGAGAGCCAGAAGCTGTTGCCGCATGAGAGGTTGTATGCTATATACGACAAGGAGATGTTGGCCATCATGCATGCATTGGCCAAGTTTCGGCAGTACCTGGTAGGGAATAGGTTCAAAGTGAGAACAAATCACAACAGCCTCCGATTCTTTCTAGAGCAGAAGCAGTTGCAGGAGAGGCAGCAGAAGTGGGTCAGCAAAATCTAGGCATATGATTTTGACATCGAGTATGTCAAGGGGAAGAACAACGTGGTGGCCGATGCGCTTTCACGCAGATTGACAGCGTTGTCCTTAACGAGTTTGGATGCAGACTGAAGGGCTCAACTTTTGGTAGAGTACTCCAAGGACCATTTTTCCTATGAGGTGTTGGACGGACAGGTTACAGATAACAGGTACAGGGTGATGGATGAGGTGATCTACTTTAGGGACAGGATCTTCTTGACCGAGAGCTCCAAGCTTAAGGAGAAGATATTGCATGCCTCACATGACTCGCCATTATCAGGCCACTAGGGGTTCACCAAGACCTATAGGGCCATCAGAGAGAGGTTCTCGAGGAAGGGCCTTAAGGAGGACGTACTCCGGCATGTCAGGGAGTGCAAAGTTTGCCAGCACAACAAGGGGGAGTTGAACCATCCGGCAGGGTTACTGCAACCTCTTCCCATACCCGAGGGGAAATGGGAGAGTATTTCGATGGATTTCATCATAGGGTTGCCCATTGTACCGGGCAAGGATTGCATATTTGTAGTCATTGATCTGCTGACAAAGCATGCACACTTCTTCGCCGTATCAGCACATTACACTGCAGCACAGGTGGCAGAGTTATTTTTCAGGTATGTTTTCAGATTGCATGGTCTCCCAAAGACCATTGTTAGTGACAAGGATAGTCGCTTCATGGGCAGGTTTTGGCAGGAGCTTTTCCGTTTGGTGGGCACTGAGTTGACCCTGAGTACTAGTTACCACCCATAGACGGATGGACAAACGGAGATAGTGAACAAGTGGCTGGAAGGCTACTTGCGTAACTATGTCAGCGGCAGCAAAAGGCATGGTTACGATGGTTGCACTTGGGAGAGTACTGTTACAACACCACTCATCATATGTCTATCGGTATGTCTCCATTTTATGCTTTATATGGGTATCATGCTTTATCTTTTGCTGACGTGATGTTTGGTGTTAGCAAGGCCCCTAGGGCCAAGGATTGGATCCAAGAGAGTCAGGATATACTCCGAGCTCTTAAGGATAACATAGGTACAACACAGAATGAACAAAAGCTGTATGCCCATAGGGGACGTGTTGAGAGACAGTTTGAGGTAGGGGACTTGGTCTACCTACGATTGCAGCCATATCGACAATCCACGTTGAAGCAGAAGGGGGTTGAAAAGCTCAAGCCCCGCTTTTATGGACCATACAGGGTGACACGCAGGATTGGGGAGGTCGCATATGAGTTGGAGTTGCCCACGGGTAGCAGGAATCATAACATTTTTCATGTGTCATGCCTGAAGAAGGCACTGGGACAGTAGGTGATTGCAATCGAGGAGCTTCCGCCCACCGATGATGAGGGTCATCTGGTGTTACAGCCGAAGTCCATTATTGACACTAGGGAGAGGCAGCTACGGAGTAGGACAGTCAGGGAGTATCTGGTGAGATGGAGGAACCTACTGGATGAGGATGCCACTTGGGAGAGTGAGAAGATTTTGCAGCATACATCATTGCAGTTGCTTGAGGACAAGCAACGTTTTGCCAGGGAGGGCTGTAATATTCCCAATTAGCAATAGCTAATGGGAAGTATTAAATTTTGACTACTTTAATAAAGTGAAGTTAGAAATAAAGTTGGTGAAGAGGGACACTTAACTCATACTTAGGATAAAAGCATTTCCTAAAGTCACTTGAGAAACATGATTTATTGGCAGCGTGGGGCCTAGAGGTTGAAATGGCAGCGTAAGGAAAAGGACAGCGTAGGCAATGTGGGCCCAATATAGCGCGGAGAGAGAGGGACATCGTGGCTCAAGGAGACAGTGCAGTTGATGGTGGGGCCTAGGGGAGAGCAAGGCTATCCAAGCATAAAAAGGGAGAGGGTCTCTTCATTTCATTCATTCTGATTATGCATCTTTGTTATTTGTCTTTTGACATTGAGCACGCTTGCTGTTGAGCAAAGTCTGCATGTACTGTTCAGTACACCGGGTGTCTAAATTTTACTGAAGTGCCATTACATTAAAAAGAATTAGAACAAAAAACCTCACATAAATTGGAAAGTGTAATGAACAAATTTCGTATACGCTATAGAATACTTTGAAGATCTAGTATATAAGAATGTCCATCATGGGAGAGATAATATATTATATAAGAATTGTGCGAAAAATATTAGATGATGATGTGATTACAACGTGATTACTTTCTACACTAACAACTGGGCCCTCTAATCCGGAGGAATACTCATCAATGACAGGGATGCTGGCCGCCTAGACAACTCATCTGCCACCACAATGTGCTTCCCTTTGACATACTCTATGTCAAAGTCGTATGCCTGGAGCTTGCTCACCCATTTCTACTGCCTCTCCTATAGCTTCTTCTGCTCCAAAAAAAATCTGAGGCTGTTGTGGTCAGTTGTTAAAATTGGACAACTAGGTCGTTCTTCTTTCGGAGTGGTGCAAGATCGATCTAAAGATCATCTTGATCCAATGAGTAGAACATTTATTTTGAATTTATTTTCTAATATATTCAAATATGTGCAGGTCGGCTTTAAGTTTTTTTACTCTAGCAAATGTGTCACACACCCTTAGTGATGGATATAAATAAAGTCAACGTTGGAGGACATTTCACTCATCTCCTCATCACATATATTTCTCTCTCCACTTCTGATTGGTTCGAGCTACTTGGAGGCAAATTTGCGGTTCACACGTGGGAGAAGGATGAAGACATTTCTGCTGCAGCTAGGGTTTCCACTGTAGGTTTGACCAACGTTGACTTTGGTCAATGAATGGTCAAAAGGAGCTGAATTTTGGCATAGTCGTTGATTTCTGCAGTCCATACATTTTGACCATAGATCGTGCTGTGTTGACTTTTACTTGCTGCTGTTCTGCGTTGACTTTTCTGGGCAGCATTGACTTTTATGGGTTGACTTTTGAGTTGACTGTTTGGCTGGTCTGAGGGTTGTGTGACATTGCTGGTTAGCTGACCAATTGAGAGTTTGCTGGTTGAAGCATCCTGTTGACCACCATAACACACCGACACACTTATCTGTTTCTGGCTTGTCTTCTGTTTATCTACTGGTATGTTCTATTCGCATTTTACTTAATGATTTATGTGATTGTTGTCTAGTATTAAAGAGAAAGTAAAGTTGCATCAAGCATAGAACATCTACATAAATTTACATGGTTTCAGAGCTGAGGTGAAGACAAAGCCCTAATTTGTAGCAATCATCGAAGAAGAGGATGGGTTCCTCAAACTACAATGGCTTCAAGGCTGATGATAAATTGACTGGGAAAGATGACTTCCATGCTTGGAAGATGACATTGGATCTTATGTTGGAAGACCAAGATGTCATGGTCTATGTGTAGGGTAAAATCCAAGAGCCTCCATCCACTACAACTGCTGCCGCCAAGACAAAGTATAAGAAGGGGGAGATCAAAGCAAAGTTGATGATCAGGGACTCAATTCACAAGAGTCTAGTTGCCTACATCTCAAAGCTGGGCACATCAAAAGAAATGTATGATAAGTTGGTCAACATGTTCAAGGCCAACAATGCGAATCAAGTACTATTCTTCAAGAATCAATTGAAGAATCTGAAGAAAGGCAGGGATGAATCTATTCAATCAAACTTTCTGAAGCTGACCGAGATCAGGAACAATCTGCTGGCTATTGGGGAGACAATCGTTGATCAAGAGATGGTACTCACCGCACTTGGAGGGCTCCCATCCGAATGGCATGTGTTCAACACTACCATTCTAAATAATAATGTGATACCTAAGTTTGACGAAGTACTATCGAGATGCGTACAAGAAGAGACAAGAATGAAGGAGTATGGAAATGAAGGAAATGTTGCCTATGCTACTCATTCTAAAAAGAACTTTGGTGGTCCAAAGAACAAAGGAAGAGTAGGGGCCCAAGAAAAGAAGGGCAAGTATTACACTTGTCACAAGCCAGGTCAGTATGCTAGAGAATGCCCTTTCATGAAGGATTCTCCTGATGATGATGACAACAATAACCGGAGGAATGGCAATCAAAGGAACAACGGGTTCAAGGGAAAAAGGAAGGCTCCCTCCAAAGGAAATGGTCAATCTTTCAAAAGGTCGAGAAATTCCAGGTATGAGGAATCAAATGTTGTTGATAAAAGAAATGAATTCATTCTTGTATCTTTCCTCTCTGCTACATCTCCACTCGACACTATGGATGTTTGGTTGATAAATAGTGGCGTCTCAAGGCACATCACTAGGTTCAAGAAAGCACTCTCTGATATGGTTGAGAATGATACTAATCTGGAAATTATCCTCGGAGATAATGCCACATATCCCGTGAAAGGGACAGGGACTGTGACCCTCCACTTGTCTCAGGGTCAAGTCCTCCACTTGCAGGATGTACTCTATGTACCAAATTTGAAGAAGAACCTTGTGTCTATATCAGCTATGGAGGACAAAGGTTTCAAAATGGCATTCATTGATGGAAATATGTGCATGTGGAAGAAGAGCTTCAAGGAAGCTATCACGATTGGGTTTAGAGTTGATACACTCTACCAGGTTCAAGGAAGTCCACTGGGAGCGATGACATGTGATACTATGGCACCGGAGGTTTGGACCCCTTCACTACAAATCCCTTCCCAAAGCAAGGAAGGTAGCGACGCGGATGCCCGAGTTCTCAAATAATCATGAAGGTGTATGGCAGGGTTGTGCCGAAGGAAAACGCACAAGGGGACCTTTCCCCTCAAGCGTCACAAAGACATTTGATGTCTTGCATTGATACATTCTGATATGTCTAGTATGTTGCCTGTGACATCCTTGAAAGGATGTTCTTATTATATGAAACGAACGAGTTCAAGAACTTTTGCAGAGGAGCTAGCATCAAGAGGGAGACCACAATGTTTGTGGGCTACAACGAAACTTCGAAGGCCTATAGAGTCTATGTGCCTGGTCAAAGGGAAGTGGAGATATGCCACAATGTCACTTTTGACAAAGATGCTTCCCTGAGGAAAGTAGTCAATCTTCCGAGATCTTAGGAAGACCATGAAGCAAGGCCTAGAAATCAAGAAGGACCGAAGGATGAGACGATGCCCGATGTTGAAGGACCGATGGACCCGATTGATCCACCTCCTTCACTGGGGAAGAGACCATCATGGCTCAGTGACACTCTCAAGTATGCCGAGGGACATATGACCCCAAGGGGGACATTCTGTGAAAGCAAGAAGCCGAGTAGATACCAAGGGTATCTAGCAGCCATGAGTACTATTGTACAATCTAATCCTGGATCTTTTGAGGAAGCCGTAAAGCATCAAGTCTGGAAGGATTCTATACACGAAGAAAGTCCATAATGAATAATGATGTCTGGGATGAGGTTCCAAGACCGGAGGACAAAGCAGTTGTCACCTCGAAATAGCTCTACAAGATCAAGCATGGATCTGATGGAAGTGCTGAAAATTTCAAGGCAAGATTTGTTGTCTGTGGCTTCTCTCAAAAGGAAGGCATAGACTATGATGACATATTTTCACCTGTGGCCCGATATACCACCATTCGATCTATCATAGCCCTTGTTGCTACACAAAGATGGAGTCTTCATCAGATGGATGTGAAGACCGCATTTCTGCATGGTGCGATAAAGGAAGAGGTATATGTAGAGCAACCTCTGGGGTTTGAAGTCCAGATCGGTGACACCCATGTCCGCAATTGGAAAGAAAGCCCTCTATGGGCTGAAGCAAGCACCTAGAGCTTGGTACGAGAGGATAGATAGCTACCTGATGAAGCTGGGCTTCACTCGTAGTAATGTTGATCTGAACCTTTACTTCAAGGTTGACAGAGAGAAGCCTCTCATTCTGGTGTTGTATGTAGACGACCTCTTCCTGACAAGTGCTGACCCTCTCATTCATTAGTGCAAGAGGGAGCTCGCTGCTGAGTTCGAGATGAAAGACCTAGGACTGATGCACTACTTCCTAGGCTTGGAGGTCTGGACCTGGCGAGATTTTCCTTTCTCAAGGAAAATACATTGTGAAGCTTCTGGAAAGATTTAGTATGGTGGACTGCAAGTCCGTGTCGACACCGATGGAGCTCAACTTTAAGAAGTTGAGTGGCAGCACTGTTGGGCCCATGTTAGCAAATCCTATTGAGTATCGTCAACTCGTAGGGGCCCTAATGTTCTTAGTGAACACCCATCTAGACGTATTTTGTGCAGTGAACAGTTTGAGTCAACACATGGTTGATCATAACATTCACTGGGTTGGTGCCAAGAAACTCTTGAGATATCTCTGTGGCACAATATACCATGGGCTGAGATACATTGTCGGGAGCATGACACTCCTTGGATATACTAATGTCGATTGGGCTGACAGTGTGGTGGATCGCAAGAGCACATCTGGATGATGCTTCACACGTAGATCTGCTTCGGGCAGGAAACGGAAGTCGGTAGCCTTGAGCACCGCTAAGGCCGAATACATTGCAGCATGTATGACCCATTGTGAAGTCAATTGGTTGTGAAATCTCTTCAGTGAGTTGTTCAAGCATGTGCTAGATGCCACCGTTATCCTTTGTGATAACGAGAGGGGGATTCGTTTGTCATAGAATCCCGGGTTCCACGATCGATCCAAGCATGTTGGTGGCTGGTACCACTTTATCTGGGATATGGTACAGCGAGGCGTCGTAAGGCTCAATCATATAGGAACTAATGAGCAGGTCGCGGATATTCTCATAATTCCCTTGGGGAAGGTCATGTTCCTAACCTTTCGTGAGAATCTTGGAATCGTGGAACGACCCTATTCTGAGGGTCCTGTTGGACGATGAGCTCTTGGAGCTCTAGGGGGCTTTGGGGATAGCTTCTCGGAGCTATAAGCAACCACAGGGCTAGGCTTGCCAAACCTTATTGGTGTGCTTCTGCCCCACCGTTGTGATGATTGAGTTGGTTTACCTCTCATTATCTATGCCCCGTATGCATCCTACCCATTTCAGTTCTGGACTCATGGGAAGTACCTCTCATTTGGCCAATGAGGTGGGAAAAGCTAGAGACTAGTAGCAAAGACTGATGGACGCATCAGAGATTGTCGTATTCTCTATCTAGGATGACACGTGTCCAACCACTTGATCTGGGATCAAGTCTAGTGAGGTTTCGGACCTCCTACTGACTTCGAGTCAAATAAACCAACTTCGGGTTGGTATGTGACTCTTCGAGTCCATGTGAGGTTTCGGACCTCCAACTGACTTCGGGTTAGTATATATGACTCTCTTGAGTCCAAGTGAGGTTTCGGACCTCCTACATATTTCAGGTCAGATAAACCAACTCCGAGTTGGTATGAGACTCTTTGTGAGTCCTCTAAAGGTTTCAGACCTCTGGGCTGAATCTGTCAGCCGGGAATGATGTCTTTGTAACTGACCCACTTCTATTTTGAAATAAAGAGCTAGCAAAGAAAGTTACAGCGGGATGACGCACGATGTTGAGTTGCACAGGTGGATGGAGTTATCCCTAGTTGAGAGGGAGTGTTAAAATTGGACAACTAGGTCCAAACTCCATGTTGTGATGCTCAGATGAAGATACCAATATTTTTATTGGGTTCCTCTTTCGGAGAGGTGCAAGATCAATCTAAAGATTATCTTGATCCAATGAGCAGAACATTTATTTTAAATATATTTTCTAATATATTCAAATATGTGCAAGTCGGCTTTAAGGTTTTGTACCCAGGCAAATGTGTCCACACCCTCAGTGATGATATAAATAAAGTCAACGTTGGATGACATTTCACTCATCTCCTCATCACACATATTTCTCTCTCCACTTCTGATTGGTTCGAGCTACTTGGAGGCAAATCTACAGTTCACACGTGGGAGAAGGACAAAGACATTTTCTGCTGCAGCTAGGGTTTCCACCGCAGGTTTGACCAGCGTTGACTTTGGTCAACGCATGGTCAAAAGGAGCTGAATTTTGGCATAGACTTCGATTTCTGCAGTCCGTACATTTTGGCACAAGAACCGAGGTCAAAGGTTGACTGTAGACCATGCTGCGTTGACTTTTACTTGATGCTGTTCTGCGTTGACTTTTCTGGACAACGTTGACTTTTATGGGTTGACTTTTGAGTTCACTGTTTGGCTGATCTGAGGGTTGTGTGACACCGCTGGTTAGCTGACCAATTAAGACTTTGCTGGTTGAAGCATCCTATTGACCGTTGTAATGCACCAACACACTTATTTTTTTCTGGCTTGTCTTCTGTCGATCTACTGGTATGTTCTATCAGCATTTTACTTAGTGATTTATGTGATTGCTGTCTAGTATTGAAGAGAAAGTAAAGTCGCATCAAGCATAGAACATCTACATAAATTTGCATGAGTCCTAACTCGGAACCTGTTCCCCACCAAGTACTGTCTGAACTTAGCTAGCGCATGCATGATGGCAAGATCTCTTTGTCGTATATGGTGTACAACCTCTTGTGAGGTAGTAACTTCCAACTCTTGAAAGTTATGGGGTGCCCTCCTTGCATCAATACAACCCCCACTCCTTCCCTGGATGCATCACACTCTAGTATGAAAGGCTGAGTGAAATCAGGAAGTGCTAACACGGGGCAACTGCTCATCACCTGCTTGAGGCACTCAAAAGCCTCTTGCGCTGTAGTTGTCCATGCAAAGGCGTCTTTCTTTGTCAAATCGGTGAGGGGTGCGGCCAACTGTGAAAACCCCTTCACAAACTTCCGATCGTAGGTACAAATGCCCACAAATCCCCTCAGTTTTTTCACATTCCTCGACTCCGGCCAAACTCTAATGGCTCAAAACTTCGCCTCATGCACACGCACTCCCCCTGAAGCTGCAGCGCTGCCCCTCCTGGGCTTGCGTAGCACCTGAAACCTCTGCATTGCGTAGCTGCTGCTGCTGCCCTTGCTCCTCTGTGCTGACTTTGATTGTTGCCCCTCTGCGTCTTGCTAACTCTTGGCTCCAGGATCAAATCATCCCTTCAGCCAATACTACCCCTCGCTGTAGAAAACTCTTCCGAAAATTCTTAGCAAACGCTGCCCTAGAATTCTACATCAGTCTCTTAGCTCTACCTCTGTGTGTGTCTCCAACTGACCCTCAAGCCTTTCTCTTATACTTTTTCGTTGAACACATCAACGGTCGTGATTAAATCACTTATCTACGGCTGAGATTAAAAGACTGTTTGATCCGTGTGACTTAGAACATTTTAGCACGTGTTTAATTAATTCAATTTATTTTTTCTAGTTTCCTAAGTTTAGACTTAGGATCCTCACTAAAAAAATTAATTATTTGAATAACTTCAACACCAGATGAAATTTCTCCAAATGCTTTCTCGCTTGCAAAATTTAAGAAATTAAAATGCTTGCATCCAAAGTGCTTCTTGAGATAATATTTTCATGTGAATCTTTAAAACATCAAGATAGCAAAAAATTTGGGAAATTTGCAAGTAAATGTGAAGAGATAGTGCTCTTGGTTTATTTTATTAATTAGTTCTAAAGCAAGGTTACAATTGAACTCTAATCCTCAGACCTCACCCTGACCCAAATATTTGGATCTCACAGTGAGGAGTCCATAGAGGTAGAGGGTCCCTAAAACATCTATTCAACCAACTTAAGTTGGAGGTAAATTTTAGTGATGCTTGAGGCATGTAAGATCTAAAAGTAAATTAACATGAAAATAAAAATTCAACTTCAACTTGAAATATATTTGCTTGTCATGAAATAAAATGTAGTTTTACTTGATGCATCAAACTTAATATTGTAGAGTGCTCAATGGTGAAGCATAAGGAAATTTGAAGTCTGATTTCAAGCTAAATAAACTCAAGTAAAGATGCTTGCATATAAAAAAATCTGAATTTGCTATGAAAATAAATGCTCTGAAAAATTGTAGCAAATCAAAGTGGATAGCTAGTGAAATGAATGAATGCATGGTTGTGTTAATTGACCAATTAAATGAGATGCATGCAATTTAAAGAGATCAACAAATCACACCATAAGTATTCTAAAAAAATGGAGATATTGAGATGCCAATGGGTAAAACCCACGCTCCCAAAATCATAAATTTTATTAGTCGTTAGAAGTAAGAGACTATGAAGCCTCCTACAAGCTCAAGGAAAACGTTTACAAATGAAACTTGAGGTCTTAGACTTATCCTTGATGAGAAATTTCTGCAATATAAAGGCTCAATAGAAATCAGATTTTAACAAGTGAAGAAGAGAGGCTAAGCCTCCTCAATGCTCACGACCAAGAGAGAGGGAAGAAGCCACAAAAGGAACTCAGTCTTCCTCAAGGAAGCTCCTTAACTGCCCACGACCAAAGGAAAAAGAAAGAGTCCTCCTCATTTGACACTAGAGCTCAAAGATCCTGCAACAATTTGTTAGTAGTTTCTTGAAGGTGAATCCCACAGGTTGCTACAAGAAAACATGTTAGAAAAATATGGCTACAAAAAACCAACCAAGTATTAGACAAAGAAAATCACAAAATATTGCACAATAATCTACAAAGGGCTAAGCCAAAGAGGATGAGTAAACTCTCCTCTTTGTCTAGCCATGCTTAAGCTCTTTAAATAGCAAAATATGATCCACTGACGCACAATGAATAGTAAAATATTTTTAAATGATTGCATGCCACAAACTATGTCTAAACGAATCCCTGCTAGACACTTTTTCGTAAGATAAACAATGACAATCCAAATAACAAATGAGAGTTCCTTTGAAGGTGCTTCAAGAGTGGGTTGGTCTTCCAAAGACTTCCCCTCACGCTTGATGCAAAAAGAATTCTTCTACAATTCTCAAGTCACAAATTAGTCCATGTAGATTTAGATAAGCAAACAATGAATTGAAACTTCTAGAAATTTATTTGAAAATAAACTAGAACTTTCAACTTTTAAAACCTACTTTCAAATCAAATGCTAATACAAGATAGCTGTGCACTAGCAAATTCACAAGAATACATGGAAAATGAAATAATTCAAAGCATAGAAAAGATTGTACCAATAGCTCCAAATGCACCATGCTCCAAAGGAAGAACACCCATGAATGGACCCCCAAAGTCTTTTTATTGATATTCTTGAAAAGTGTACAAAGTAGCAGCGCTTCCGCAAGCACAATAGCTCGTATCCAATGATACCATATGAGAGCCCATGGCTCCATTATATATGAAGTTGGGAGCAAATTCCATTGAAGAACCATATGCCAAGTGGTGAGAGGGAGGAGATCTCAAGGCAAATTCGAATTTGGTAAGTGGAGCTCCAATGCCAAATGTAAAAATCAAATTCTTGCAAGTGGACATCATTTTCTTCTTCCCTTATGTGCCAAATTCGAATTTTATGATGGAATGACATGTGTATATAGTTGGTAACCCATGTGGGAACAATTTTCCACAAAAATCTCCACCAAATATTCTCCCAAAATTCTCTCAAATATGCACTAACTTCACAAATTCGAATTTCCAAGTAAGCAACTCTCATTTAATGCCGGAAATTCAATTTTATTTGAGCACATGTTTTTTCCTTGATTTTAGGAGTCCACATTACCTTGGGACTTCACTTTAACTCCTCCATAATTTTCCACTTCATTTCCACCTCTTTTGGCATGTGTGGATATTTATTTTTCTCCATTTATTTAATTTCTGGCTTAATTAATTGCCAGATCTCCCACTAAAATTAGGAAAAGTGGGTTTTGAGGGTTCAAAACACATTTTTAACCCCTCAAAGTGTGTCATAGTAGAAAGTTGAGCATAAGAGGTGTAATTTTGATTACTCATACTCCATACAACTTCTCTAGGCAACACTTATTACAATTCAATTACAATATTTATTGCAATTTTCGACCTAACCAAATTCCACGAAATTTTTTGTGTGATCTAGTATGGTAATATGCATTGACTCTAGACACTAGGAATCACCGAATGCCTCACCATCAAGCCGTACTCCGGCTTTGGGATAAAATTGGAGGAAAAAACTCAATTAATTATTAACTCCTGATAGGGAGATGATAATTAACCGAGTAAAAAAAACCTCCCAGAGTAATACTCACTTGTTGGCAAGGTCCCAAGCAACCTAGGCTTGTTACAGACTCAATACTGACTCAAATTCATCATTACTAGCATCACTTATTACAATTCCCCGTAGGGTGTGGAATCCGGGTTCAAGAGAAAATGATAAGAAGTAGAAGTAGAGTTTAAAAGCTCTGTTGAACTAATGATATATGATGATATCTGATGGTACATGTGTCCTCTGGTTCATCCTTGGGCATGGAGTCTACTCATTATCATCAGGTGCCACTCCAGTGGTCAACACATCCCATCACTGAAACTCCCTTGGTTGTTGCATTACGCTGTTCCCCTGAAGCCACTACGTTGCTACAACTCTGGATTGCGTGAGCACTGCCTCTCTGCGCTGCTGAAGTCCCATCAGCCTCTGCGCTGTTGCTGTTGTTGCCTCTGCACTGCGCTACTCCTTTTACAACATCTCAACACTGCCCTCTGCTTCACTATGATCTCCTGCATCCATCTCCTACTTGTCCCGCTACCGTCTTAAGGCTCTCGTAGCTCATATGTGATCTAAGAGTAGGGCTGACTCAAGGATCTCGCTAACTTGATCTGTAGCTGCTCTACAGATCCATGTCACCAATGTTCCACCGAGTTTCCGGGACGGGGAAATGCGGGAGTGAGGATACACACAAGGGGGACGTATATAAGCAACCACAAAATTTAGGGAAATTTCGGGGAAACGGGGGAACGTCAGATTCATAAAAATTATTAAAAATTTAATATATAAAAATAAAATATAAAATCCCAAAAATATGTAAATAACTAAGTTAGTAAATAGTAAATCTTAATAATTATGAAATGTACATCTGAATATGATCACCATTTCATATTAGACTATTATGAATCATAATTATCATTTGAAATTTCAGCAATCATCAATGTAAAACTGTAAATCTAAAAGTAAATTACTAAATTGAATCCATCATTTGACATTATGCAATGTTCCATCTAAATTAATCATTTTGCAATGGGCATTAATATTATGCAAGGTACATCTAAATTAAATTAATCATTTGACGATTGAAATTACACAATGCACGTCGAAAGTAAATTCATCATATGACAATGACATTATACTGAAGTCTAAAATAGCCATGAGAAGTGAATGAGAAATGTGAATGATTATGTTTTAAAGTTTTAATTTATTATTTTGTTTTTATTTTCATTTTTTTAAAAAATTATATTAATATTTGTAATTTTTATGTTTTTAATTGTTATTAGTGAAAAAATTTGGGGGGACGTAGGGGACGCTTTTCGTCGCCAGGAAAAAGTTCCCTCGGATTTTCCCTGAGTTTCCCCAAAAAAGGGGACATGGGGAAATGTTTCCCTAGGAGTTTCCCCGTCCTGGGAGCATGCGGGAGCGAGGAAACACGTCCCCCACCCTGGGGGGCGCGTCCCTGTGGGACACTGCATGTCACCCCACTTACGTGGCTCATGAGCACTCATGGCTACGTCATCTTCACTCCCATCGTCCTTTGCTGATGCAGCCTTGGAGTCAGAAGCTCCTTTGTCCTTCTTCTTAGGACAAGTGTTGGCGAAGTGTCTGAGTTCGCCACAGTTAAAGCACCAGACATTGGATAGGTCCCTTTTCTTCTTCCCTTGTTGCTTTCGTTCCTTTGATGCAAGGGCTGCATCATCCTCCTCTTCTTTCTTTACCCTGACCATTCCGCTACTGCTGTTCTGCCTCTTGGTGATCCTCCTGATCTCTTCTTGGCAGAGGATTGCCCACATGTTCGCCCAGGATGGTAACGCTGCCCTGCCCAATATGCTGTGGACAAACGTTTCCCATTCCTCGGTGATTGCATTCAGGGCAGTCCTTACCAAGAGCCCTTCGTCTGGAGGTGCACCCATGGCAATCAGTTGATCTCGGATAGTCTGTAAACGGAAAAGGAAGGGGTCCACCTCCTCACCCTTCTGCATTTGGAACAACCTCATCTGATTCTCAAGAAGCATTTTCCGTTGAACGGAGCTTCCTTGATACATGGCTTCTAAAGCGGTCCACATCTCATTTTTCGTCTTCTTTCTGGCAATGTGTGGCACGACATGATCCTTTACTCCATCCATAATCAAACGCTTAGCCCGTGCTTGATTTTCATTAAATTTCTTCAGAGGATCAAGATCTGCAGGCTTTGCTAGGAAATTCTCCGCATGGTTCTTGATGTCGTACTCATCTAGGATTGATAGGATCCTGGCCCTCCAGATGACGAAGTTGGACACACCGTCCAACCTGTCCTGATCCCTTTAGCCCATGAGAAGCCATCTAGCTCAAATATGATGGAAACAATATTCTTCTCCCTCTTTCTGTGGCAGCACAGAAACACTGGATCTGGGTTTCTTGGTGACTAAAAATCCTCTAGAAACTGCTCCTTCTGTCTTCCTCCTGCTCTTTGTTGACTTAGCTATGCACAATTCTGCACCGACATAATTTCTACCACACAAACACTGTTGAAGAACTGAAGCACTGCTTCCGGATCTCGACAAACTGACAAGAAGACTGGACTGTGTCCCTCTGGCTGGTCTTTGCGTAAGCAGACTAGCCCGGTGTAGTCTCTACGCTGCTCAGAAGTGGACTGCGTAACCCTAGACTGGGTGACGCAGTCCTTACGCTGGCCTAGTTAGCCTCTGCATAAGCCTGAAGGCCTTCTGAAAATACAACGCTGCCCGTTTCTGGAATTGCGTCCTGCTGCTGCTGCTGCCCTTTCTGGATTTCTGTTGCTTCCGCTGCTACCTTGCAGAAAATATTCTTCAACTGATTTGTTGGAGATTTAGCTTGATCTGCTATCGCTCTGATACCATGTGAAAATTTCTGAATACATTAATGCAGAAATCCTACTGTAGTATCATGGTTTACTTCTCCCACTTGTGATTAAATTTTACAAGTTATTTCCAGAAAAATATTCAGAAAATACTGAAGTAAACACTACTAACAGCCTAGACATATGCAGATCATTTACGGAATAATACGCTCATTCAATCAAAGTGACACACAGATTTTTCGGGCAATAGTCCCCAAAAAGACCCCATGCGGGAAAACATGTGTAGCAGATATGGGGGTTTATTATTATTATGTAGAATTTGAGTACAACAAATCTGGGCACCCAACTGGTTAACCCGACAGAGAAAAATAATAGATCTGCAACAATACTCGCTGGTCTGAGACCAAAAGCTAACTGATCCACACCCTCAAACTGGATTTATAAGACTTAGCTATTTTCTGTCCCTAGAAACCCCAACGCTGCCCCTGAAGCCCCAGCATCAGCCCTGCTAGGCTCTGCGTGCCTCTGCGCTACTCAGAAGGGGACTGTGTAATGTTATGAATATAATTCATAAATAATGGAATAAATACAAATAAATGTTATTACTAAATAGTCAAATAAGGATTATGTTAAGTAGTCATTAGTTAACTGAAAAGGCATGTCTAAAAGACATGCCCAATCATGAAAGGTCACCTGCATAGGTATATAAGCGGGGCCTCATTGTAAACATTTATCATCTCATATACATTTTATATAATAAATTATTACTACAAGTTCCTCTTGTGTATTTTTATAATTGAAGTCAACAAGCATATAGTTTTGTTGCTTCAGTGGTATCAGAGCCATGTCGCACAATATAGTCTTACGAGCCTATGAACGTAGTTTACAAGCCTATGAACATAGTTTACCGTACAATGTGCGATTACGTGTAGATCCTGAAGAAAGTGAGCAGATTAGATAAATTCAAGAAAAGCTTCAGCAATTAGAAAAGTCATGTGCAGAAGCTACAACCCGTTTTAAGAAAATTTATGAAGGAATCCATAATAAGGAAGAAGATGCTGATCATAATGATGAATATGAAAAAGATATCAATCAAGATGGTGGAGAAGATGAAGCTGATATATATCTAGATGAATTTGACCTTGATGAAGATAAAAATGATGATTCAAATGAAGATGACGTAGATGAGGACTATATTGAAATTCAAGATGATGAGCTATATCATAACAATGAGGAAAATGTTGAAAAATACATTTATGATTTTGAAGATGGCAAGCCTTTTAGTCATGATGTGTCTATATTACTAAAAAGAGCTACAGAAAACACATTGGCCAGAGATTCAAAAAAAAGTTGCAATTTGCTGCCTACTAGAAAATTTATTCAGCCTAAAGAAGCTATGCAAACAAAAGCTGTGAAGTTGCAGATTAAAGCCATGCAAAATTGTGTGAGCCCAGATACTGAACATGCATTTAACGACTCCTTTTGGAACAGTGAGGTTGATGTTGAATTTAATGCTCTCGACAAAGTCAATCTTAGGTTGTATGTTGATTTAAGGTGTGTCCAGAATACCAAACTGAATACAATGGAAAATACTTCAGAGGAGAAGAACCTCAAATGGAAAGCTGAGGAATTTGGTATCGACTTGCAAGGAGAGATAAACGAAGCAGCCTACACATCAACATCAGCTGATGATGACATACTTGACCTTTGCGATGATATTGTTTTGGGCAAAGTGATAACACGATTGCCCTGGTACAACAGGGCTGTAATTATGGCCTTAAGTCGAAGGTGGGCCGATACCATGATACGTTCTTTCCCATACTATGCCCGTCTGCAACACCCACGTTTTCTTTCTAGCTGCCTCGTTCTATTCCACAACCCAGACTCGAAAATATACCCTGGGCATGAGAGCAACTAGTTTCTCTGGGTTTACAGCGACATAGAAGGCACGCTGTTTAATCTCCCAGTACCTGCAATCCCTGAAGAATCAACAAATGTAAAATTTTTGCGCGATGACAATAACGAGCACGTGTTTTGCTTCATTCCTGGCGAAGAATATGGTCACAGAATTTACAACGTGAGCGTCTATGATTTAAGAGAGGGCAACATTCAGTGGAAAAAACTGCCCCCCCTGCCTTCCTTGGAGGAACATTCTTTGTTGAGTTGCTCTTCTTTTGACTGTGGTGGGTTTTTTACAACTTATTATATTGTGTGTGTTCCAACAGTCATCAATGACCCAATAGAGGATTTTCTTTTCTGGAGCCTCACTGTAAGAAACGATGGAACAGAGACGCAATTTCAATGGCAACGTGAACTGGAGGTGAATCCTCAACTGATTGATAATGTGATTGGCTTTGATTTAAACGAGGAGCCACTAATATACCTTGAGATTACCCTACCCAACGATCCTGGAAATACTCAGAAGTGTCTTTACGAGATGTGTGAGCATGGTGATTATTCTACATATTATATCGACTATTTGGAATCACCTCACTATTTGTTAATGCAGTTTCAGGACGATGGGAGTCATTCACCGCGGATCACTCATTGTATTTTGTAGTATATTAGGGTTTCTGAGAGTGAGGAGGTTATAGTCAATATTTCTTACAACGTTAACGATGATTCGTTGCTGGTTCTAAAGCAACATGTTAGCCGAGTTGCTCCAGGGAGGAGTGAGAATCAACTTCTAAGCTTCAAAATTGAATTTGTGAGAAATGAAGACGCGTATAGAGGGTTAAAGCATATTGATGATTGTTTAGATTATGATGTACCACATAACAGAGCATTGTATTGATTTGAATTAATTTATGTCGGGTGGGATATACGCTAACGTGTGACGGACGACACATGTTGAAACGATACATGATTTAAGTATACGGTACAACGTTTAAATATACGGTGACGGATTTATGAAACTGTGTACCGGTTAGTTGTAAGGGTCAATTACGAACATTAATTATAACCCAAGTAAAAAGTTTGATTTATTACATACACTAATAATTATATATTATATATAAATTAAAATTATATATTTTATATAATTTGTAATTATATAATTTAAAAAAAATAATAATAATAATTATTATTATTATTACAAAAAAAAAAATTTGTAACAAAAAAAAAACATGGATTCAGGACAGTGTACAAGTGAAATATACAAAAAAGGTATCAGTGACGTCGCAATTGAATAAATTTTCAGCAATATAGCTTTGAGGACAAAGCTTTCGAAGGAAGGGGCAATGTTATGAATATAATTCATAACTAATAGAATAAATACAAATAAATGTTATTACTAAATAGTCAAATAAGGATTATGTTAAGTAGTCATTAGTTAACTGAAAAGGCATGTCTAAAATACATGCCCAATCATGAAAGGTCACCTGCATAGGTATATAAGCGGGGCCTCATTGTAAACATTTATCATCTCATATACATTTTATATAATAAATTATTACTACAAGTTCCTCTTGTGTATTTTTATAATTAAAGTCAACATGCATATAGTTTTGTTGCTTCACGTAACCCCAGAGTGGGTGACGTAGTCCTTACACTACCTCTCGAGGCCTTTGCGTAACTGTGGAAGTCCTTTGAAGCTGCAACGCTGCCCCTCCTGGGCCTGCGTAGCGGCTGAAGCCTCTGTGCTGTGCAACTGCTGTTGCTGCCCTTGTTCCTCTTCGTTGATCTTGATTGTTGCTCCTCTGCCTCTTGCTGACTCTTGGCTTTGGGATCAGATGATCCCCTCAGCCAATACTACCCCTTGCTGTAGAAAAATCTTCTAGAAATTCTTAGCAAACCGTGCCCTAGAATTCTAGTTTAGTCTGTTAGCTCTACCTCTGTGTGTGTCTCCAATTGACCCTCAAGCCTTTCTCTTATACGTTTTCGTTGAACACATCAACGACCGTGGTTAAATCACTTTTCAACGACTGAGATTAAAAGACTTCTTGATCTGTGTCTAGTTGCCCATGTCCTTGATTGCCTCTCAGGGGTGGAGCTCTCATGTTTCTTCCTCTCTGCTGGAATCCTGGTCTATTTGGCAGAGATGCTCTAACCCTGGGTAGGGCATCCTGCAAGTCTCAAGCTCTCCCCACTGCGTCCTGGAGCATAGTGGGTCTGTTTGACCTCACTAGACCCCATAATGGTTCTGCCAGTCCCTCTATAAAGATGTAGATCCTCCTGGACTCAGATAGGTTTGGTACCATCAACGATAATCTCAAGAACTCGGAGATATATAACTCTGCATTCTCGGACTGCTTGAGCTTGGTTGGCTCCCTAGAATAGTCCTCCGAGTCCTTCCTCTCAAATCGCTCTAGCACCCTCCTAGTGAACTCATCATACCCTGTGACCCTAGCGTGCCCCAGCGTGGTCAGCCCATGGAAGCACTAGTCATAAGCCTCCCCATCCAGATGTACCGTGGCAATCTTGATTGCCTCTCCTTCGGTCATCTGGTTTTGCTGGAAGTAATCATCCAGCTTCTCAACCCATGCCTTGGCTGAGCTCTTAGAGGAGCCATCAAAAGTCGGGAGAAACAACCTCCCCATAGTACGCAGTAAGTCCATCCCCTGTGTGTAGCCTCCTCCATTCTGTCCTCTTGGTTTGTTGCTTCCCTTCAGTTGGTAGAAATCTTTAAAAGTAATGGCCCTCCCGAACTCTGGGCCATAGGAATGGTACTCTCTAAAGTACTCTCCGTAGTGAGCTTCTTCCTGCTCTTGTTGTCCTCCCGCTCTCGAAGCTAGGAATGTTGGAATGGTAGACCGTGGGGGTGTATATGTCACTGCAAGCATATTTCGGGTAAGTGATGCTTGGTGATGTGAAGTACTGGATCCTTCTCTCACTTGGTAATCCCCTTGGAATCCCTTCCCTTTACTGCCATTGTTATTCCGGTGACCCATCTCCTCGATGTTCTTCATAAGATCCGGCACTGCTTTCAATAGAATGTGAGCAAATTCTTCCTCCTTGCTCCTCTTCTCTTCTCCTGTGTCGCCCATACTTGTCTCCCTAACCTTTGGTTCACTGGTCACAGGATCTGGAGTGATTTCTAACTCTCTTTCCCTGCTCCTATACCTCTGCCTCCGGTATGTCACTTTTTGCTTGTCCTCCGGTGTCATAGACTACACTGCTCCTATAGGTTGAGCCAAGTCTATGAGCTCTAATACAACTGTAATATCCCCAAAGGTAAATTACAGTAATAACAACCATACAAAGACATAAAAATGAACAACAACAAACACACGCAATTAAAACACCATTGAGCCAACAAAACTGCGTTGAGCCATTTTATTAAATTGAGGAAATGTGTACAAGGTGAGGTGCTGGAATGAAGGCACCTAGGCTTGCTCAAGGCAAGCTAGGAAAGCCCTTTGAAATAGTACTGAAATCCCTCACTGCTGGTACATGTCGATTTTTGGTAGCATCGGATGTGCTCTAAGTCTCAAATTTTGTAGGGAGGCTTAGACACATGTATTCCAAAATACCTAGAAAGCGTTTTGGGAAATTCCACCCGGACAGGGTTTTATTAAAATAATTAATTATTTTTAATGGGAGCCTAAGTCTAAACTTAGGGAATTAAAATAATTAAAGTATATTAATAGAACTGGGTGTGAAACTTCTAGAAAAAGATGAAGATCGAGACGTTGATTACGTTTTAATCTGGGCCGTTGGTTATCCAACTAGAATATTATAAGAAGGACTTCGATGGGCATTTGGAAAACACATCGAGAGAGTCTAGAGATTGAATTTCTCAAGTGAGCAGCGGAGAGCAGCCGAAGGATTTGATCGAGTTGATTGGATTGCAGTGAGGGGCATTGATAGTTCCGGTTGGAAGATCTTTCCCTGAGACGGGAATACTTAGCAGAGAAGGCAAAGAAGAGGACACAGAAGAGGCAGCGTAGGGGCTACGCTGGGCAGCGTAGTGCCATGCAGAGGCAGTGCTGTAGCCTTGAGGAGATCCGAGATTTTGCTGTGGATCAGTCAGATCTAGTGCCAGAGTGTCGGGTTGTGAGACCAAAGGGGCAAAAGATCAACATCCATCCAGCAGAAGATCTAGCAAAAGGAGGTGACGTAGTCCCCAACCAGAGTGACGCAGATTTGCAGAGAGGCAATGTGGGGCTCATCAGTTCAGTGTTTGGTCAGTTCCGGATTTCCAGTGTTAGTGTGAGGTAATCCTCAGTAATTCTCTGCCAGTCAGATTCTCTGTAGATAGCCAAATTTGGGCATCCAGTTGTATTCAGAAACTTCTGCTCAATAATATCAAACTGTCATCTACTGCACCAGTTTTCCTGCATTGGGTTTTTCTGTGGATTTAGTCCAAAAACAATTGTGTAATGTGTGTCTATTTTTCTTGCTCAGATCTTGTTTCCGTTGTTTATTTAGTGAAGGTTGCAGTGTATTTGCTTCAGTATTTACTTGTAGAACACAATAAATAACTTGCATAACATATCAAGTAGAAGTGATATTAGTTTGCTGCAATAGGGATTCTGGGATTAGGAATTTTCACATGGTATTAGAGCAGTGCAGGTGAAGCAAGAAAGCAGATCGGAAGAACTCAACGTTGAAGAGAAAGAGGGAGATCGAATAGCTGCGTAGGCAGCAGATTGAATCCCCGAGGGATTGCATAGTCCAAGCCAAGAGGGCAAGATTTGCAAGGGAATCTCTCTCTTTGAGTGGGTCGACAAAGAGGTACGATTTCCAGTTTGCAATTTGTCAGTGGCAAAGGATCAACGGAGCAGAAGCATCAGCGCAAAGCAGTTTTCTGTGGGACGCAGTTTTTTGTGAAGCATTTTTGTTGACATAAAAGTACCAGAATAAGGAAGAAGACACTTTTTGAGGGAATTTTCTTCCTCAGTGAATTCCAAGCCAAGGAATTCTTATTCTCAGTTGCTGAGCAACAGTAGTGAGGAACAGATCTACTAACTTTAGCAGGGAGTGTGTAGGCTAGCCTAGCAATTGCGCAGAGGAGAGAGAGGGTGCAGTTCGACATTATTCAGTCGGTAGAGATGGCAACAAATGGGCTGAGAGATCAAGATTGGTTAGAGGGAGCCTCCAACTATGTGATTTGGCAGGCAAGGATCAAATGGCTGCTAGATGAGCATGATCTCAAAGCTTTTATTGATGGTGTAGTAGCTATCTCCGTGGATGTTGATCCATTAAAAGCCTACAAGAAGGATATGGCAAAGGCCAAGCTTTTGATCCTCAACGGAGTGAGGGATCATGTAGTATGTCACATCGTTGGCAAAGGGACTGCCAAGGAGATGGGGGATGCCTTGGAGACGTTGTATCAACGATCTTTCGGGCAACAAAACATGTACTTGCAGGAGAAGATGTGATCTACAAGGATGCAAAAGGGAGAACACATTGATCAGTTCCTTGCAAAGCTTCAGGAAACCCAAGAACAATTAGCAGTTTTCGGATCTATGCCTCAAGCAACCCAGATGGTTAGACTAGTCCTAAACTTAGTTTCAGATGAATGGCAAGTCTGTGTCTAGAACATCTTGGGTAGAGAAAGGTTGCCTGATTGGGAACAGATGTGGGCCGCTCTTCAATAGGAAGAGATGAGGCGAGATATGATCAAGTGCAAACTTGATGGCGGCAGCAACAATGGGTCGAAGCCCAAGGAGGAGGAAGAGAATGCAACCCTTGCATCTAAAGGGCAGCAAGAGCAGCAGAGGCGGAAAAAGGACGTCTCAAAGATCAAGTGTTTTCGGTGTGGTGAGATGAGTCACTACGCTACACAGTGTCCTCTCAAGAAGAAGGACAAGGACGAGAAACATGATTCGCAGGCTGCAATTGCAAGGATCGAGGAGGAAGAGTTCACCATGATTGCCCGCATATCTCCAGGGGGGAATCGGGGTGATCTAGAACTGTAGTTCGAAAGAGCTATAGTTGGGCAGGATCCTTGAGGAGTCCATCTCATGGATTAATACGTTGCTACGAAAAATTAGAACTAGCAGGATGGACCAGTGTCAGTAAGTGCAGAGGAGTGCCGAGGTGGCAACACATTGGCTAGAGAGTGCTAGAGTCTATGTAGCGTAGAGCAGGGTTGGCAGCAGTGCAAGAAGGGACAACTTAGAGTCAGCAACAACTTTAGAGGGTCAACGCAGAGTCTAGCAACAGTCAATTCTTCAGTATTAGATGCATCATGATGAACACTTAGTTCAGTAAGTTTGGATGTTTTTTTGTTGCAGCAGCCACAAAAGAGTTGCAGTGCAGATGTAGTTGGCAACAATATGTTGGGTCAACAACGACATAGATGCAACAACGTAGTAGTTGATGGGAAACAATGTCAGACATCAACAACGCAGAGGGAGATGTTACAAAATCAGTGTAATGCTTTAGCAGGATGCATTACTAGAGTACAGTCCTCGATAAGAGAGAATGTTGATTTCTGGTAGCGTCAGATGTGCTTTAAGTCTCAAATTTTGTAGTGAGGCTTAGACACATGTATTCCAAATACCCAGAAAGAGTTTTGGGAAATTCCTCCCGGATATGGTTTTATTAAAATAATTAATTATTTTTAATGGGAGCCTAAGTCTAAACTTAGGGAATTAAATTAATTAAAGTATATTGATAGAACTGGGTGTGAAACTTCTAGAAAAAGACGAAGATCGAGCCGTGGATTATGTTTTAATCTAGGCGGTTGGTTATCGAACGAGAAGATTATAAGAAGGACTTCGATGGGCATTTGGAAAACACATCGAGAGAGTCTAGAGATCGAATTTCTCAAGTGAGCAGTGCAGAGCAGCTGGAGGATTTGATCGAGTTGATTTGATTGCAGTGAGGGGAAGTGATAGTTCCGGTTGGAAGATCTTTTCCTGAGCAGGGAGTACTTAGCAGAGAAGGCAAAGAAGGGGACGCAGAGGAGGCAACGTAGAGGCTATGCTGGGCAACACAGTGCCACATAGAGGCATTGTTGTAGCCTTGAGAAGATCCGAGATTTTGTTGTGGATCAGTCAGATCCATTGATAGAGTGCCAGGGTGTGAGACCGGAGGGGTAAAAGGTCAGCATCTGTCTAGCAGAAGATCTAGCAGAAGGAGGTGACGCAGTCCCCAGCCAGAGTGATGCAGATTTGCGTAGAGGTAACGTGGGGCTCATCAGTTCAGTGTTGGTCAGTTCTGGATTTCCAGTGTTAGTGTGTGGTAATCCTCACTATTTCTCTACCAGTCAGATTCTCTGTGGATAGCCAGATTTGGGCATCCAGTTGTATTCAAAAACTTCTGCTTAATAATATCAAACCCTCATTTGCTATATTGGTTTTCCCACATTGGGTTTTTCCAAGGACTTAGTCTAAAAATAATGGTGTAATGTGTGTCTATTTTTCTTGCTAAAATCTTGTATTTGCAGTTTATTCAGTGAAGTTTGTAGTGTATTTGCTTCAGTATTTACTTGTAGAACACAATAAATAACTTGCATAACTTATCAAGTAGGAGAAGTGATATCAATTTGCTACAATAGGGATTCCAGGATTAGGAATTTTCACAGTACACTGCATAGTTGTAGCTCTGTGCTGCAATCTGCCCAGAAATGTTTCTACTGCTCCGAATGATCTACTAATGGGGCCCGATATACTGCTCAGAAAATTCCTATAATATCCCCAAATGGGAAAATGATAGTAATTCAATCAAAATAGACTAAAAATTACAGCAACAAGGAAAACACCATTAAAACACAAAATTTGGAGCCAAAATCATTGCTGAGCCATTTTATTAATATGATGGGAGAGAGTACAAATGAGGCGCTGAAAAGATTGCTCTCAGGCCTGCTCAAGGCAGGCTGAAGGACAACTCAAACCCAAACAAAATCCTGTTGGAAACTGCTCTACGTGGCTCAATGACTACGTTGCCTAGTCCAGAAAATGTTGCTGCTAGTCCCATTGAAATGTTGCTAGGGCCTGATATGCTGCTCGAAATTTTTTTGGATTTTAACCACGGACTCTGATTAAGAAACCCATAATAAGCCGCAAAGGAATTGGCTAGATATTGAATTCAGAATTTTAGCCCAATTTTCCATTAGCTCCTCTAGCTTCTGGTTGAGTTAGGACCTTTGTTTGACACCTCAAACTGGCCTAGAAAATTTTGCCAAATTAATCTTGGCTTCTCCTCAATAAATCCAGAAAAACCCAGAAAGGGTTTGTCCTAGTTTTGAATCTCGATCTCAGAAATTGGCCCTCTTGGGCTTGGCTCACCCCACTGCTGGGAAATTCGACTCCTTGCTGGAACTGTTGGTAAATGTCTCCAAAATGTTGCCAAAATCCCTGGTAGGAGGTGGCTAGCCTCCCCTCCAAATCCTCCCACTGAACTCCTCTTCTCTCCCACACTTCCGACACTTCCTCTAATCTGCATTACGTAATCTCTGCTGCCTCCACGTAGTCCTGAAGGGGACTATGTACTACTGCTGCTGCTATGTCAACACCTCACCAAAATTGTGGAACTCCTCTCTCGAGCGGGCAGTGGAAGTCCCCCGAGGTAGAGGCTGAGATTTCCGCCTGAAGATCTCGTGTGCTAAACAACACTGCAGACTTGGCTCTCGACACAAGCGTGCTATGTGAAGATGACAATCAAAATAGAAGTTGAATAAATGAGGAAATGAGCTGCCTTCACTTCCTTTTATCAATTGAGCCCCCAACGTTCTCTTGGGCCCACCATGGACTGCGCAATCCCCTCATCCAGCCACTCACTGCGCTGCCCCCATAGAGCCTCTCCCACGCTGCCACCTAGGGAGCTGCCTCCAAATCGAATGCTGGCCACATGGACCCCACTAAGGCTGCAATTTTTCCTGTGAAGTATAGGAGTAGGCAGTAGTTTTTCCCTTAATTATTAATTGTGGGTCCCGACCCACCTTATTTCTGCTTGACATTAGAAACATCTAAATTTATCAAAAATTAATATTCTAATTAGTAGAATTTCTAATTGGGGATATTACAATTTCAGAACTTTAACCCCAGACTCTACTCAAGAAACCCACAATAATTTGCGAAGGGTTTTCCAAATGCTTGACCCCGGAAATTGGCCCTCTTGGGCTTGAGCTCGCTGAACTGCTGGGCAATTCGGTCCTCCTGGAAATTTTGCTGCTGAAGGCCACCAAAATGCTTGGAAAATCCATGTTAGGAAGCTCTAAGCCTCCCCACCAAAACTCCTGCAAAAACTCCTCTCACTCAACTCCTGCAGTGTCCTCCTCAAGGAATTGCGCAACCTCTACATTGCTGGTGATGTCATTGCGCTGCTGCTGGGCTGACTGCGCTGTGAATGAAGCTCTCTACTGCTGGGCTAAATCGTTTATGGTAGAACACCTCCCTTGGGTTGGCACTCGAAGTCCACTGATGCCAAGGCTGGATCTCCGCTCGAAGACACCCATGTGCTGAACAACACATGCAGACTTGGCTCACTGCTCAAGCATGCTCTGTCAATATAAAAGTTTGAAATAGATGAATGAATGACCAAAATGAGCAGCTTGCTTCCTTTTGTCTAAGCCTGCCCAACCTTCCCTTGGGCCCCACCTCAAGGCTGCGCTGCCTCTAGCTCGTACCAATGAGCTGCGCTGCCACATGTGGGACGCAGTCTCTCCTCATTGGGCCCCCAACCTCCACTACAACCGCAATATACCTCCACTACAACCGCAATATTTTCCTTGGTCTAATGTTTTGATCCCTATAGTTTCCTAAGTCTAATTTTGGGCCCCCAAACCCGCATCCTCTTAGTCAAAACGTAATAGTTAACAAAATATCAAAAATTAATATTCTAATTAGCAGAATTGCTAATTAGGAATATTACATTTTGATCAGTTCTAGTTTGGTTGGTGACTGGTTCCTGTTAGTTCTGGTTCTCATTGCTATGATTAATAATCTCTTTCTTCCTAACGTGATCGGATTTTCTTTTATATAAACATCATGATATAGAGCATCATACTAGAAAAATGTGGCTGAGGCCAAACTGCCAAGGAATTACAAAATATCCGTATCATTAATGTAGGACACATGAAATTGCAAGACATGCCTAGGACTAAGAAGACAACAACTTTGACCGAGTACCATAAAGCTTTTAAGACAAAATTTTGATTCCCATTAATAGAGTATAACATAACCACTACACCACTAATTAAATTTACCAAGTACCATTAAAATCCTACATACACAAAGCACATAGAGCCACCCAACCAATGGTGGGAGGATGGTCATTATCATTTTTACACAGAAGCCCCCACCCATCATTTGGCAGATCATAAATGTGTACTTTTATACTCTATTGTAACTCCTCTTTCAATGGCAGGCTTATCAATCATCCCTTAAATAGTTGTAAACTTCTAGCCTAAATTATGAGCTTCTAAAATAAGAGGTTTAAGCAACTACAAAGCTGGTTTATTACTCAATTGTATTTGTTTACATTTTGGATTTGTTTGACTTTATTTTCCAAGCATAACTAATCTCTTATTATGCATATGTTTTTCTAATTCAGTTTGTACTTTTGCTTTGTCATTTTTTATGGGTTTGTGATAAGCTAAAGTTGTTGCTAATGGACTTTAATTTTATTTTTGATTGACAGTCCTCACACTCTTGTCCGTGCTTTAAGGTATGCTAATTATGGTTATCAACTGTCATGGTTATTTTCTTGGGTGGTTGAAATTTACTATTTTTTTAGCATTAATTGGTTCATGATCTGTTTTCATTGGCAATGAATTTGGTTTACTGACAACTTCAAGTGTAAGGAATATAATGTTTTGAATTTAGTTTCAAATTCTCTATTTGACTTGAGAGAGGCATTCTCAGTTAACCTATGTGAGCTTTTATGTGTGACATCGCACATTGGATAGTTGGTAAGAGTGGAATCTTTTCCAAGCATTATTATCACAAAGAGCATCATGTCTTGAGCACTCCTTTATGAATGCTAGTTGTTTAGTAGAGAAATTCCCTTTGTTGTAGAAAGAGCTTCATGCAAGGGGATGTAGTTATTACTTGTAGCTACAGTTGGCACCAATGTATCTTTGCATGCTTTGCTTTTATTTGCTTTCAAGTTGCATTCAATCTCATTTAGCTTCTAGCGTTCTGCGTGCAACCTCATTTAGTGTCTAGCATTTTTTGACGTCCTTGTTTATGTTGTTACTTTGTAGTCTTTCCTTTCAGGAACATTGCTTAGTTTACAACAAGCATGAATACTATAAAGGACTATTTGTAATCATTATTTAACATTGCCTCACAGATATTAATAGTTTTCTAATCATCATATAATTGTTAGACATTGTAATGTTCATTTTATCCAAGGAGTAATAAATGTTATTTATAAGAGTAATGTTGTAATGTCATAAAGTGAGAAATAAGTCATAAGTAATAACCAACATTTAAGTTAATGTATTTAGTGAAATTAGTTGAGCTGTTGCTAACATGAATAATGGAACTTGCTAGACATGTATACAACATCACTCTAATTTTGAAGCAGATTGTCATAATACATATCTCTTTCTTGTCACTTTACATAGTCTGTATATTTTAACATGATATCAGAGCCATGTTGATTGTGGCATTGGGAAATTTAAAAGATATGTTTCAAGACAAAGTTTGGCACATGCTTGGAGAAAGAGATAATGAATTGAAGACTAAAGGTGACTGACAGTGAAAGACAAATCATTTATTAAAGTTGAATATTCATATGATTGTAATCTGTGGTTGGGTGAATGAATTGGTATTTTGTTTCTGAAGATTGAATCTGAAATTGATACCTTGCGATGCCACACTCCATAAACGCGATATGTGCATATATTAGTGGCTGATTTGAAGGACAATACCTTAATAATAAAAAGAATCAAATTCGTGTAGCAGCATCACCTTACCCTCTATATGGTGGTTTTATTGATGGCTGATTGATATCCTCAATCCACTCTGTGGCTCATTAGTTCTAGAGACCTGTGCAACTCTGACTAAAGACTTGCAAAAAGATGAAGCAATCTTTGGACTCAACATATGGTTTGTTTGGTGACTGTATTCTCATACTCGACAACATCAAACTTGACAACACTCATGTGATGGTCCATTCATGTAACGACTACTACCATCAATGGTAGAAGGGACTCATCAAAGTAATCATAGGAGTAGTTTGACTTAACACCATTGAAAGCTGAGGAGGTACACAATTTATGTTTGAAGATTTAAGAAGTATTTGTTTTAATGAGTGATTGGATTGACAATTTAAGAAGCTAAATAATTTGATTTTTGTGGGGTAATTTGAAGCTTGGCCTATTGCTTATCAGAGTCTCATCGCCTTATCTCGCCCTCATGGTCGCACCAGGCATTTGTTTCCAGGGGTTCCAGAGCTTTTGGAGCCCATTGGTATTTTTATGGATTGGATTCCTTCTTTCAGATACTCCATGGATGCACTTGGCCACCTCCTATCTACTAGACGTGAGTTGAATAGGATCCTTCACGACGAAATATACAGACAGTTTGTCTAGGTCAATTGGACAAATCTGCAACGTGGATTATACCCGAAGATGGCCTTCTATGCTGAACATTTCATAGAGGTCATACACTTCTTGTCATTGGGCACACCCTCTTCACATCCCCCTTGAGCGAGTTCTGAGTGGGCTCACCATTGAGCTGGAGCAGGGCATCCAGGCAGTGATCACCACTCCCTATAGGCACCCAAAGGCCTATAGGGATGAGATCGAGAGGGCTATACATGAGCTCTTAGCATTGGGGCATATTAGGCCCAACACGAGCCCATTTGCTTCTTCAGTGGTTCTGGTGAAGAAGAAGGATGGCACACTGCGGATGTGCATCGATTACAGGGCCTTGAACAAGAAAACCATGAAGAACTGTTACCCTATACCTAGGATTGATGAGCTGATGGCTGAGTTGAGGGGAGCATAGTTCTTCTCCAAGATCGATCTGAGGTCGGGGTACCACCAGATCAGGGTGAGGGACCAAGACATCCCCAAGGCTGTGTTTTGTTGTCACTATGGCCATTTTGAGTTTTTGGTGATGCCCTTTGGGCTGACCAACGCTCCAGCTACATTCTAGTCTTGCACGAACCACATCTTCCGTGGTCAATTGAGGAAGTTTGTGATGGTGTTCTTTGACGACATTCTCATCTACAGCCACACATGGGACAAACATTTGCAGCACATAGAGACTGTATTGTGTATCTTGGAGGAGCAACATTTCTATGCAAAGCTGTCCAAGTGCGAGTTTCGGCTGACAGAGATGCTCTACTCTGGGCATATCATTGGGGTGGACGAAGTGAGAGTCCACGAGGAGAAGATTAGGGCCATCTAGGATTGGCCAGAACCAAAGTATGTGACGGAACTCTGTGGGTTTGTGGGTATCTGCACCTACTACCGAAAGTTGGTCAAGGGGTTTTCATAGATTGCAACACCTCTCACCGACCTCACCAAGAAGGGGGCTTTCAGCTGGACGGAGACTGCGATGAGGGTGTTTGACAGGCTCAAGGAGGTGATGAGCAACTTTCCGGTATTGGCGCTGCTCGACTTCACATAGCCCTTTGTGTTGGAGTGTGATGCTTCAAGAGAGGGTTAGGCGTAGTATTGATGCAAGGGGGGCATCCCATAGCTTTCGAGAGTCGGAAGCTACTGCCGCATGAGCGGCTGTACCCCATCTATGACAAAGAGATTCTGGCCATCATGCATGCATTGGCCAAGTTTCGACAGTATCTTATGGGGAACAAATTCTAGGTGAGGACCGACCACAACAGCGTTAGGTTCTTCCTTGAGTAGAAACACCTGCAGGAAAGGCAATAAAAATGGGTCGGCAAGATCCAAGCATATGATTTTAATATTGAGTATGTCAAGGGGAAGAAAAACATGCTAGCAAATGCGTTGTCCTGGAGACTTGCAACGCTGTCCTTGATGAGCATTGACGCAGATTGGAGGGCCCAACTTTTGGTGGAATATTCCAAAGACTGGTTTGCATGCGAGGATCTAGTTTGGCAGGTGACGGATGACCGATACAGGGTGATGGATGAGGCCATCTACTATTGTGACCGGATCTTTTTGACAAGCAATTCCCAGCTAAGGGAGAAGATTTTGTACGCAACCCATGACTCACCGCTTTCATGCCACCAAGGATTCACCAAGACGTACAGTGCCATCAGGGAGAGGTTCTCTTGGAAGGGCCTCAAGGAGGACGTACTACGGCATGTTCGCGAGTGCGTAGTTTGCTAGTGGAATAAGGGGGAGCTGCACCATTCGACAGGTTTGTTACAGCCGCTTCCCATCCCGGAGGAGAAATGGGAAAGCATCTCCACGGACTTTATCACCGGATTGCCCATGGTGTAGGGCATGGATTCCATTTTCGTAATGGTTGACCGGTTAACGAAGTATGCTCACTTCTTCGCCATTTCAGCTCGGTACACTGCTTCGCAAGTGGCTGAGCTACTTTTCCAAGATATCTTCAGACTCCATGGTCTTGCAAAGACCATAATCAGTGACAGGGATAGCTGGTTCATGGGAGGCTTTTGGCAGGAGCTGTTCCGTTTGGTTGGCATAGATTTAACACCCAGCACTAGCTACCACTCACAGACGGATGGGCAGACCGAGATCGTGAACAAGTGGCTGGAGGACTACTTGAGGAACTATGTCACGGGTCAGTAGAAGGCTTGGCTACGCCAACTTCTCTTGGGAGAGTACTTCTACAAGATGACATTCCACATGTTGATCAGCATGTCTCCATTTTATGCTTTGTATGGTTATAATGCTTTGTCTTTTGCTGATGTGATGTTTGGAGCTAGCAAGGCCCTCAGGGTCAAAGACTGGATCCAAGAGAGCCAAAACATACTCCGGGCTCTCAAAGATAACTTAGCCACAACCCAAAACCAGTAAAAGCTGTACGCAGATAGGGGGCGCGTGGAGAGGCAGTTTGAGGTGGATGATTTGGTGTACCTCTGCCTTCAGCCATACAAGCAGTCCATATTGAAGCAGAAAGGAGCTGAGAAGCTCAAGCCACACTCTTATGGACCATAAAGGGTGATCAGTTGGGTTGGAAAGGTGGCATATGAGCTGGAGCTGCCATCAGGGAGCAAGATTCACAACATTTTCCATGTCTCTTGCCTGAAGAAGGCTTTGGGGCAATAGGTGACAACAACCATGGAGCTTCTGCCTACTGATGATGAGGGGCATTTGGTGCTATAGTCAGAGGCCAACTTGGACACTCGGGAGAGGCATTTGAGGAGTAGGGTAGTAAAAGAGTATCTGATCAGGTGGAGAAACCTTCCAGATGAGGATGCCACTTGGGAGTGGGAGAAGATCCTGCAACATCCATCTTTGCAGTTGCTTCAGGACAAGCAACGTTTTGGCAGGGAGGGCTGTAATATTCCAAATTAGTAGTCAGCGAATTGGAATATTAATTTTGTCAAATTTTGGCTTTTCTAATGTTTAGCAGGAAATAAAGAGGGTAAGGGGGCCCACAAATAAACTATATGGCTAGCTTACTTTCGTAAAGTCACTAAGACAAATATTAGAGCTGGAGTGGGACCCATGAAGCCAGCCACATGTCAAAGACAATGTCCTAGTGGTAGCACAGGAGAGGCAACAACGTAGGCAACACAGTGACAACGTGGGAGAGGGAGCAACGCAATGATTGGTTGGCAGAGGTGGCAGCGTAGTCCAGTGGGGCCCAAGGGAATGTTGGGGCTCAAATAGGTAAAAGAGGATGAGAGCAGCTCATTCCTCATTCATTCATCCACTGATTTTTCTGTCTAATAGACGAAAAGCATGCTTGAGCTGTTTAGCCGAGTTTGTCGTGCTGTTTAGCACAGAGATTTTCGAGGGGAGATCTCAACCTCATCCTCGAGGGAATTCTAGTGCCCGCTCAGAAGAGGAGTTACATCCAGTTTCGAGAGAGCAGTCACAGACAAACATTCAGGCATACATAGTCCCTCCAGGACAACGCAAAGGCCACACAGGCAGCAGGAGAATTACACAGTCCAATGAGGAGCAACACTTGGGAGAGAAGGAGAAAGAGAAAATTGCAGTCGAGAGTTTGAGAGGAGGTTAGCCACTTCCTAGCAGAGTTCTTGGGCAGATTTCCAGTAGCTTCTTCTAGCAGTTCAACCAGAAAACTAGAGTGCCCAGTAGAACAACGTGCCAAGCCCGAAGGGGTGAATTTCCGGGGTCAAGATTTCTAGAAACCCTTCGTGGTTTTTTCTGGGTTTGTTGAGGAGAGTTCGACGTCTAATTCCCAAAATTTTCTGAGCAACAAAGCAACCTCAACACACCGTCCCTTTTCAGCCAGCAGCAACAGTTTCAGGCTTTAGCAGGACAACGTAGAGGAGAAGCCACGCAGAGCAACAATGAGCAGGGATTTCTAAGCAGGGTTGAGGGGTTATTGCAACATGCCTTGTGCAGGCCAAGGTGCTATCTTTCTGAGCATCTCCTTGTACCTTTTCCCATAATATTTTTAATAAAATGGCTTAGATGCTTTTGTCTCTATCATGGTGTTCTTAATGGCTATTTTCTGTTTGCTGTAGTTTTAGTCTTTGTATGCTTTATATTACTGTTTGTTCCCAATTTGGGATATTACAGTTGAAGAATGTAACTAGGTTCGGTCTTCATTATTAATATATTTGTCAAAAATAATTTATTATTATTAAATGACTTATTAAAGCATGGGTTTCATGCTTGGGTCATATTTAGATAAAGGTCCCCATTGTGGACTTCTAGGTTAGTCATTACAGATTTAAATTGACTCATTTTGGGTTTTTACATCATGTAATATAGGTTGCTTATTTTTTGGTCAAAAGGCTCCTCCATCAAGTCATCTCTTTCAAGGTCATCATCATCAACCAATCTTTTTCAAAGCAAGATCTTCAAGTCGGCCGTAAATTGTCTTCAAGTCAACATACTCAAGTTGGCTCAAACAAAAGACACACCTCTTCATTGGGACATGTCGACCTATTAATTATGGGAGACAAATATAAATATTTGTCTAAGGTCCTCGCTTAAGCTAACAAGTTTGGATCACCCCCTACAGTTTGGATCACATCTAAAGCTCAGATTACTTCGAAAGTTCAGAGAATTTCAGTAATACAATTTGAATCAAGCTCAAATATTTCAGGAGAATTTTATTGTTTCAAATTACAGTGATACAGTTTTGCTGTCATTGCAAGAAGAAGTTCGGATAGATTACGCTATACTATCACAGTGCTACTTCAGGTTGACTACACAGTCTCGGTGTTAATTCAGAGGATGGAATTCAATGATCTCCATTCAGTACAAACCTCAAAGTCGGTGCAATCTCAGTGATGAAGCCACACCACAGGAATCACAACGTAGTGTTATCACAACAATATAAATTCTGTGCCACATCAGCAAAGATGTTTCAGTGTCATAAAAATGGAAGGATCTCAGGGCTACTATAGAAGGATGAAGTTTATCTTGGTGTTATTGCAGTGATGAGGATGACGTTTTGGTGCAAGCAAAGGAGATCTCGGTGATAACACAGTGAAGGGATGACTTGGTGGAGAGAGTCTCTAGTTAGGGTCTTGGTCGTCTCATCTTGAATCTACTGAAGGAAGAATTTTGACTGGTTTTCCCCAAAGAGGGGTTTTTCCCTAGCATTGTGCCTACATCTTGCGTCTTCTTCTGTTTGTTCATTGGCATTACTCTTGATGTTAAGAAAAGGTAAATTGTAGAACAAATGATAATAACTAAACATCACAAGATAATGTCATAATGAGAAACTAATTAACTGCCATTTCTCTAACATGATCGACTAAAGGGATGGGAGTTACGGAGAAATGGCGCACCCAACTACACTAGGTTAGTCAAAACATAGTCAACTACACTAGCTCCCCCACTATGTGGGAAGCATGTGAAGTGGCTGGAGCTTGGGAAACATGGGAGGTCATGTAAGATACTACATAGGTCTTAGAACTTGTTCAACTAACTTTCATGAGCTAGGATTTGATATGGGGGCCTTTAACTGGGGGCTTTAGCTTTGAGTTACCATTTCCTTGATGCTGCTTGTTACTACCTCTTTTATTTTCCGTTTTATTTCTTTGTGCACTTTCTTTCTTTCACTTATCAGTTCACTTTTTCTTTAGATATTCATGGAAAAACATGGGACTAGGGGTATTGGCCTCATTGTGAGGTGGCATAGCTAAACCTTCATTATATCTGGCTTTTAACTTTTTTATTTACTCTTCTCCTCTATCCTTTTTGGCTTATTTGATTTAGTCTTTCTCAATTAGATCCTTTTGAGTAACAATTGAGGGGTCAAACATGAATGGGAATGACTTTTTGAAGAATTGAATAGAAGTGTAATAGGGAAAATGGAAAGTGTTAAGGATGGTAAGAATTTGAAACACACTACCTCAACTAGATCCCTAGTAGTACAACCTAACTCAATATATGATGACACTTCTAAAGGATAATTATGTCGCCCATGGTACAATGGGGCAAATAATAAGATCACAAATGTTATGAAGTGTTATTGGATTGCATTTTAGTGTCTATCACTTTCATGTCTAAATAGACAATAAATAGAGGGGAAAAAATAAAGTATTCTACATTGTGCAAGGTTTATATCTAATATGATATAGATAGATAATTTTAGTAGTACAACCCAACTCAATATATGATGACACTTCTAAAGGATAATTATGTCGCCCATGGTACAATGGGGCAAATAATAAGATCACAAATGTTATGAAGTGTTATTGGATTGAATTTTAGTGACTATCACTTTCATGTCTAAATAGACAATAATTAGAGGGGAAAATGTAATATTCCTAATTAGCACCGCTAATTGGAATATTTGATTTTTGTATAGTTTTGCCGACTATAGTTAATTAATAAATAAAAGTGAGAAAAGGGGGTCTAACTCACTTAAATAAAATAAAGTGTTTCCCTAGTAGACAACGTTGTGACTTAAAGGACAGCCTTAGGGGTCCACACTTCGTATGAGAGAGGCCTCACGTAGGCTCTAGAAGCAACTGCGCAGGCATAGGAGGAGCACTTGGAGAGAGGGGACGCAGTTAGGGTTTTGAGGGGAGCTAGCACTATAAAAGGTGGGAGAGTCACTCCATTTGGCATTATTGATATTGTTGATAATATTGAGCTAGACTTCTGTCTACTTGAGCACGCTGGCTGTTTAGTCGGTCTGCAGCACTGTTTAGTGCGACTGAGTGTCTCCGGTCGGAGATCTCACCCTTGGCCCCAGGGGACTTCGAGTGCCTGCTCGGGCAAGGTTTTTCTTCAGTCTTTAGCAGGAGATTTGCAGGTGTTTTGTTTGGGAGTTTTGCTGAGGCGCTGAGCTTCATTGGGTGACTGCGCAATCCTTGGAGGGAGGACGCAGTTTGAGTTGGAGCTGTTCAGTGGTAGAGATTTCTGCAGGAGATTCAGGCCTATTCCAGTGTGGAGGTTCAACGTTTATCATTTGGTGAGTTTCCTGAGGAGTTGTGGCCCCATTTCAGTCTATTTCAGTGGTGTCTGCGCTGGTCCTGGAGGGACAACGTTTTTCTAGGAGGAGGGTTTCTGGGGGTGATTTTCGGAGGTGGTCCATTTTGTATATGGTTTCTGGGTTTTGTCCGGGGTGGTGAGTTCAGGTGGTCTGCCGATTTTCAGCTCATTCCGGCAAGGGGATCAGCCCCTAGCTTCAGTTCATTCCCGCAGCAGCAGTTTACGGCAGTTTCTTCCAGCAGCTGGGATGCTGTTTCTTGTAGCAGCCATTTCCTGTTTTTCTGAGAGGGTTCTTCACTTGCCTTGAGCAAGGATAGGTGCATTTATTCTGATTATCCATTGTATCTCATTATATTCTTAGATTAATAAAATGGCTTAGCATTTCCGGCATTTTTATGTGTATTTGCTTTATGTTCTATTTTCAGTATTTCCTATATTGTCGTATGCTTGTATTGCTGTCTATTTCCCATTGGGGATATTACAGTGGTATCAAAGCATAGATCTGGCTCAGCCTGTGGTCTATGACATTGGGAAAGAGATCATACAGAGGTTTGCTGGAATTTTGGAGAGCAATAGCAGTTGCAGTACCAAAAACGAAATTGGAAAAAGGGCCAAAATATAAATGGTCAAATTTTGAAGGTTGGAATTAGAAGAAACGTTTTCTGGGTTTTTCTGGGTTTTGGGCAAGGATCACCTTCCCAAATTCCTAGAATTTTCTGAGCAGTTTCCAGTGGGTAAATCGGAGGTCGAAGTTAAGCAGTAGTATGGTTTTGGAGCAGCATTGCCATTTCATGGGGAGCCTGTAGACACATAGCAGAAAGAGCCGATGGCAGGTGATGATGATGAGAGGAGATTTAGAGAGGCGCTCCTCCAACACATGCAGGATGTGTCACAGAGACTCACTGCGCTGGAGGTTAGGCAGCGGGAAACCCCAAGGGGATTTCGGATTGGTGAGGGATCAGGCACATCCCACCATTTGCCGGAGCATGATGCCACTCAGCATATGGCATCACATACACCCACACGTTCTACCATGCCCACTTTCCTGGATGAAGACATAGAGGCAGGAGCACAGCAAGAGCCAGAGCCTGGCCACATGGGTGATTATTTCGCTGAGTATCAGGCATATGGGTCGGAGCTCAGAGATCTTATCTCATTCAGAGATTTTTTTCAGCTCCAGCGGGATAGTAGACCTCACAACTTTCACAGAGGGAACAGGCGCTTACATGATGGGGGCTTACAGCGCACAGTGGACAGATTCCATCTACCAACATTTGACGGGTCATCCAGGCGCTCAGAAAAAGCTTGGGTGGATAAGTTGGATACCTCTTTCCAGCTTGACCGAGTATCGGAGAGGGAAACCATTAAAATGGTTACCTCGCACTTGGAGGATGAGGGCACACAGGATTGCAGGGAGTCCGAGGTTACACCTAGTGTGACACAGGATTCACCCTCATTGGAGACCTCCTTAGCCGTGTCAGTTGATGTGCTAGGGGAGAAGGTAGAGCTTACCCCAGTAGAGCCATCCGTTGAGGTGATGACTGGAGTCGCGTCCGAGTCTTCGGGTGGTAGCAGCACACAGATGGGTGCAGTGTCAGGAGATGTATCCCCATTCGATGAGGCACTAAGAGATACAGAGGTATCGGATGATGGTCGCAGGCAGCGGTATCGTCGGCTTCGAGCAGACCTTCGAGTCTTGAAAGGGAAGGCCACATCAGTTCGGGAGGCCATTTTGTTGCAGGACATGGAGCTGGAGGGCATGAGAGTGGCTTGTGCCGAGTCGGCTGCCAAGTTGGCCCGAATTGGGGAACAACTGGATTCCCTGATGGTACAACCCGAGGGCACATTGCAGCGTCATATCATTCCCCTTCAGGTATGCATGGATGGGACTAGCAGTGTTGCTGGGTCATCTCTTCTCGTTGGAGAGAGAGAAGCAGAGCCACCTAGTCAGATCTCATACGTTGACTTGGATAGCGGTATGGGACGATCAGAGTTGCACAGGGTACAACATCCACATGTTGAGGTTGGATGGCAAGAGATTTTGAGTTGGTACTCGGTGGAGCGGGCTATGGAGATAGTGATGGATCCGAGTGTAGCTCAGCAGGATTTTCTATGCATGGGGAATACAGGGACCCCAGATTGGCATTGGGATCCAGGTGGGATCACCTACTGTTTCCCAGGCAGGTCGACTGACTATGTCTTGGAGAGTACAGTTGGCCTAGTAGTAGAGCATGTGCAGTTTCGGTCAGCTCCAGTGGCCAACCAGTTTATGGGTAGACTCCCTAGGTTGTCTTGGCATGACACCCATACACGGGATCACGGGGTGGTCAGCACACCTTGGCAGGAGCTTGTCGGAGGAGGTGGCATTGGCAGGCCACTAGATGGCACCTTGGATGGGGCCAGGGATTCTTCACCTTTGTTTGGGGCACAGAGGACGCAGCAGAGCCGAGCAGTGGTGGTAACACTACTGACACACAGGGAGATTCACTTCTCGGACCCCTTGAGGAGGATTTGGAGTGATGATCCTTTCGTCGGCAGGTATAGTGATACGACGGTGGAGACGATGTTACCGATTGGTGGTAGTCCGACATGTAGAGGCACAACTCTAGGTCATCACATCCAGGGATGTGTGGGAGCCTCTAGCATTGAGCGGTGGATTGCCGGTGGACATGGAGTAGCATGGTGGTGTACCATAGTGTGTGGGACTGCATTGTGGAGGAGGAGTATCCTACATCACATTGAGAGCATGCGGAGAGTGACCGATGCCTGGACACAGTCAGGGCACGAGACGGTACAGGGTGCTACAGCAGTAGCACATGGTATCCAGCAGCATACCGAGGTATGCCTTAGTGTGCAGTGGCATGTTGAGGAGTATATGGATGATCAGTGGTATGCGAGGGCATACGGTGCTGCACAGCAGGGTCTTAGAGCATTGCTTCCAGAGAGACTCGTGGACAGGGACACTGGGCTTACCTTTGGGGGTATTTCACCCAAGATCGATGAGGAGACAAAGGAGCGATACTTGATGGTATCTGTGGGGACTCACACATCCGACACTCTTCTACATCACTCGTGGGCACAACTGATTTTGTTGTTGTCCTTTGGCACTTTGGGCATGAGCAGCAGGGTCCGTGAGGCACACCCACGACATTTGGATGGCCCTCAGCACACTAGGCGAGAGACTTCTCAGCGGTGGCACTAGGTCAGTATGCTAATTGACAGCCATAGTTTAGGGGATGAGATGATCCTCTGCAGTGGTGGCACATTAGTCATTGCTGAGCCTACGCTTGGGGAGCGGGTCATGAGGGAGACATGCATCATTTTTCCCTCAGGGCATGTTGAGATCATGCATGAGCAGAGGATATTGGGTTCAGCAGAGGTAGCATCCCAGCATGCGTCTGGACTCCAGACATTGTATCGACACTTCATCAAGAGGGTGGATGGCATATTCAATGCAGATGAGGTGGCGGAGGTAGAACAGGAGGGCATTCCTTCTGTATGCCAGGGTGAGGACTCTCTTTCATATGAGTCCATAGGATCAGTTGAGGTTGCTTCTGTGGAGCAAGAGCAGTCATGCAGGGATGATGACAGCAGATTGCAACCGTATTATAGTGTGCAGGGTGAGCAGTCAGGGGACTGTATAGGAGATACTCTGGGTGATGAGTCACTTGTGACGCTTCAGCTAGAGCAGCACATGATGGAGCCTGAGTCAACAGAGGAGGATACTATGGACATCAGGCATGACATTTCCTTGGGTGAGGTCCAGATGGGTGCCCACATTGAGCCTATGATGGATATGTGGCTAGCATTGGGGTCATCCTTTGAGGTGGAGCAGTCAGATGCACAAACACCGAGTACCCTGACAGCAGCTACAGATCCATATCCTCTGGAGATGTTGGAGGTAGATGTGATAGTTTGGCAGTGGGAGATGATTACGGGTTGGCGGCAACCTTCCAGGCATGTTCCACATGCAGTTGTTGTTGCTACATCAGATGCTTCCTCCGAGATGGACTGGCGGGAGATCATAAGTTGGTACCCTCTTGACGGTACGGTATTCTTCGTAGGGAGCACAGTGGAGCAGGGGCCCTTGGACATAGTAGATGTTACAGATCGCAGTCGGCAGGAGGGCACCAGTTATCGTTACTTCAGGACTCCTTCCCAATTTTAGGAGAACAGGATCAGCATGGGATTGAGTCATGACTTGGATTGGAGAGAGGTGATGAGTTGGTATGCAGTCGGAGGGGTAGCATATGTAGCTACAGGTACAACGTAGCAGGAGCCCAGGAGCATTGATGCTTATTGGTGGTCTTCACCTCTTAGAGCATCAGTCATAGCCAGAGGCAGTGCACAGTCCGAGCCGTGGGACTCGGGCGATTATTGGCCATGGTGGCGATGGGATCCAGGGGGATTATTGGTTGACTGGTACTGTGAGAGGCTAGTTTGGGATCATAGCATTGAGATATGCCTTCGTATCAGGGTGATGCAGGAGACAGAGAGGTTTCAGTAGGACCCAGGCACATTTTGCAGTATCGGTGGGGAGCATCAGCTAGAGAGTAGGCTTGTTCAAGCATTGCTTGAGGACAAGCAATTTTTGCCGGATGAGGATGCCACTTGGGAGAGCGAGCAAATTTTACAGCATCCATCACTTCAGTTGCTTGAGGACAAGCAACGTTTTGCCGGGGGAGACTGTAATATTCCTAATTAGCACCGCTAATTGGAATATTTGATTTTTGTATAGTTTTGCCGACTATAGTTAATTAATAAATAAAAGTGAGAAAAGGGGTCGAACTCACTTAAATAAAATAAAGTGTTTCCCTAGTAGAGGCAACGTTGTAACTTAAGGGGGGAGCCTTGGGGGTCCACACCACACATGAGAGGAGGCTCACGTAGCCTCTAGAAGCAACTGCGCAGGCATAGGAGGAGCTTATGGAGAGAGGGGACGCAGGTAGGGTTTTGAGGGGAGCTAGCACTATAAAAGGTGGGAGTTTCACCTCATTTGGCATTATTGATATTGTTGATGATATTGAGCTAGACTTCTGTCTACTTGAGCACGCTGGCTGTTTAGTCGGTCTGCAGCACTGTTTAGTGCGACTGAGTGTCTCTGGTCGGAGATCTCACCCTTGGCCCCGGGGGACTTCGAGTGCCTGCTCGGGCAAGGTTTTTCTTCAGTCTTTAGTAGGAGATTTGCAGGTGTTTGTTTGGGAGTTTTGCTGAGGAGCTGAGCTTCATTGGGTGACTGCGCAGGGTGACTGCGCAGTCCTTGGAGGGAGGACGCAGTTTGAGTTGGAGCTGTTCAGTGGTAGAGATTTCTGCAGGAGATTCAAGCCTATTCCGGTGTGGAGGTTCAGCGTTTATCATTTGGTGAGTTTCCTGAGGAGTTGTGGCCCCATTTCAGTCTATTTCAGTTGGTGTCTGCGCTGGTCCTGGAGGGACAGCGTTTTTCTAGGAGGAGGGTTTCTGGGGGTGATTTTCGGAGGTGGTCCGTTTTGTATATGGTTTCTGGGTTTTGTCCGGGGTGGTGAGTTCAGGTGGTCTGCTGATTTTCAGCTCATTCCGGCAAGGGGATCAGCCCCTAGCTTCAGTTCATTCCAGCAGCAGCAGTTTACGGCAGTTTCTTCCAGCAGCTGGGATGCAGTTTCTTGTAGCAGCCATTCCCTATTTTTCTGAGAGGGTTCTTCACTTGCCTTGAGCAAGGATAGGTGCATTTATTCTGATTATCCATTGTATCTCATTATATTCTCAGATTAATAAAATGGCTTAGCATTTCCGGCATTTTTATGTGTATTTGCTTTATGTTCTATTGCCGACATTTTCTATATTGTCGTATGCTTGTATTGCTGTCTATTTTCCCTTTTGGGATATTACAGAAAAATAAAGTATTCTACATTGTGCAAGATTTATATCTAATATGATATAGATAGATAATTTTAGTGATGTTCAACATGATGACCACAAATAGGTCAAAGAGACTGTTAAGTACAGAATGCAAATTTGGAGCAAAGAGGCTGCCTCTATGAAATAAAAATAAAAGCAACAAGGTAAAAGCAGAAGTAAACTATGCTATACTAGAAAAGATGCAAACTATATGTATAATAAAATAATTTAAAGGATTCTAGGTTTTGCAAGGTTTATGTTAAGAATATAACCTGAAAATATTAGTATTATGTAAGTCGATGACATATTGATATGACAAATATGATCTCTATTAATAATTAAATTATCAAGTTAGGTTAGGATTAGTGCCTTAACCACCTTAATCAATCTATGGCTGCTATGTATCAATATAGTGAGAGAGGCTGAGATGTGTAAGTGCTATTTGTGTAATTCTGGGTAGTCCATCTTGGGTTAAGTGCTGTGTACTTGCTGCATCACCACCATTAATATAACTCATGTGACATTTATTATTCTCTAATAATGTCTGTGCAGCTATATGAAATTTAACAATTTAGATCTGCTGAGAATGTAAACTATATGTACAATGAAGGTTAAAATAGTGAAGGATTCTCTACTTTACTGATTATGTTTGAAATGGAAGATTTTTTTCATACATGCATGATAAATCTGTATTTTTTACACTGTTTGAAACATTAAGTGTTTGTTTTAGGGTGATTGAGATGCAGGAGGTTCTCGATCAACAACAAGCAGAGGAAGCAGCTGAAGCTGAGGGTGCAGGGGCAATGGCATCAATAACAAACCCTCGAAGAGCCACAAAGTTAGTCTCTCAAGAGTCAATTCTACCTGATGCTGTTTTTAGGTCATAATATATTAAATTAAATTCCTTCTCTCTTAAGTGTTCTTGTTTTTTCTCAAGCATCTATTGATATATTTGTAAATGCATTGTATGTTGAATTTGTAGATTAGGAACTAGTTTTCATGTAAATTTTTATTTTGTTTCCAAAATTTATTTGTCATGCTGCTATATTTTGTTAGTAGTGTTGGCATTGATGTCAAATGGTTATGAAGGCCAGCATAAAACATGTAATTGATGATCCTTATCCATGACTGTGGTTTCAATATAAATGAACACATGCAGATATAAATGAATGCACTTCGTTTGTAAGACTGATTACAGTGGTTTGTAAGTCTGATTACAGTGAGTTGTAAGGCTGATCCAATGAAGAATCAAGACTTGTTACAGTGGTTTGAAGAATCAAGATTTGTTACAGTGGTTTAGAAGTAAATACATGGCATACAAGATCTGGAGAATTGTTTATTTCCATTGAACATGAATATTATCATCAGCTTACAGTATGCTATATGATGAGTAAACATTTACAAGAAGTGCACTATCATAGCTTATATCCAAGCCATGAACTCCCTGATTAGTATCCATCTTGCAATCTAATTCACATGATCATGTTGCTGGTGCTGAAGGTGCTGCAGAAGTGCTTTAAGTTGTTGTGATGTACATGGTTGCAGATCTGGAAGAAGAACCTTGAATTTTTCTTAATTCAGAGAGTGGGTGCAGATTAAAGCTTAGCTATCTGCATTTGCAGCCCAGATTGTGTTGAATTTTGGTAGCTGTTGTCGGTATTCATAAATTGTTTTAGCCCTCAAACTAAAAAGAAATGATAATTATAAATATAAATTTCAAGTTAGCTTCAAAAGAGAGAAATTGAATTTTTAAATTTCAAAATTTTGTCTCCACAAGCTGAAGTCGGCCAACCTACATGTCACACCAATTCGGGCTTATGAGATGCCTATATATATTCCACTTGTCCTCCTGCTCAAACCACCAATTCGGATCACACAAATACAATATGTTCTATTCATCTATACTAAGGAAGAAGTGGATTAGTCCAAAGTTTGACCACACACTCCTAGTGTTGAGCAAGCAAATCTTATCTTTGTTTTCCGCCCGTTTGACATCGCACGTGTGGAAAGAGGCCAAAGTCATTCTGGGCATTTCGTTGGGCAGCAGACCAAAGTTTTTGAGAAAGTGCAGGAGGGCGAAATTTCTCAGTTTTACTAGGTTGGACCTGGGTTTTGTTGTTGGTCAGTTTGACTTTGTTTTGACTGGAAAGATCAGATTGTATCTCTTGTTGAATTGAATAATTTCTCTAAGAAAAGGTTGCTGGGTTTTTCCTTAGTTAGTGTTTTCCGAAGATATAAATTTATCTCTCTTGTGTTTGGATGTCTCTTCATGATCCTACTGTTATTATTGTTTATTGTTGAGATTTTCTTGTATAATTACTTAATGATGAATGTGTTATAAGATGAATTGATAAATAATCATGGGAAAGTAATTATCGCATTAGAAAGTCTTGAAAAATCAAGATGGTATTAGAGCGTGGTTGAAAGAGCAGCCTTGAAGAAACCCTAGCCCTTCTCATCCCTATAGGAAGCCTTGAAGGGCACAGTGGACTATGGTCTGGACTATATCTGGAGGGATGGAGTCAAGTTGGCAGGTTGTACAGACTTAGACTAGGCAGGCAGTGCTAGTGACTAGAAGAGTACTTCCAGATGTTTTTTCATGTTAGGTTTAGCAGTGGCGTTGTGGTTCAACAGAAAGCAGAGATCAGTGGCATTGAGCTCAGCGGAAGATGAATATATTGCAACTAATCAGGCCAATTGCGGGGCTATTTGACTTCGCAAGATGATGTTTGGCTTATTTGGTCAGAGGCTGAGACCAACTATGATATATTGTGATAATTAGAGTTGCATTAAACTCACGGAGAATCCAGTATTTAATGACTGGTCAAAGCATGTAGAGATCAAGTACCAGTTCATTCGGGATTGGGTTCGAGAGGAGTAGTGAAGCTTGAGTACATATCCATTGAGGAGCAAGTTGAAAAGAATTTTCACCAAGTCATTGCTAAGGGGCAAGCATGTGTATTTCAAAGATAAGATCGGAGTGGTGAGAAAACCTTCCTCAGTAAGAAGTGTTGAAAAAAGGTACAAAGAAAAGGTGTTTACTAGTGCTCAGGAGTGACAACATATGCCGAGTTTACACGGAGGTTGATAGAGCGATTTGATCGGAGGGATCCAGAGGAGTACTTTGTTGAGCTGACTAAGGTCAAGCAGACCGGAAGTCCGGACACATACATTTCAGAGTTCTTAAGACTTTCCGTGATGGTGCCTGATTTATCCGCAACTCGGATGATCTATATGTTCATAGATGGATTAGCAGAGCCTCTACGGGGATTAGTCAGATCGACGAGGCCAGCTACACTCCATGATGCAGTTGGGACGACTCGGGATTTGCAAGATGCACTACCCCGGACTAGAGCTCCTTTTCCCTAGAGACCGACATTCTAGTTGAAGGGGAAGGACATGAGGGTTCCGCCTCCAAAGGGCAACCAGGGCAGAGGGCCAGTGGATGATGAGACCAGGAGAGATCTGAGGCGGAATTGGCTATGTTTCACATGCCAGGAGCCATGGGCACCTGGACACCGTTGTGCTGCAGGGAAGGCACATTACATTGAGGTCTTCTCCGACAGTAGTGGTGAAGAGGAGTATGAGGAGATAGAGGCAAGAGGCATTAGTACAACGCAGAGAGGGGATCATCTACCACCTCCACCACTAGGAGTAGGAGGTGCGGCATTTGCACCTACTGGGGGAGCCCTTGCATCTCTGCAGGGCGTTCCCAAATACTTGACATCGCGTGTCCGAGGCACAGTGCGGGGACAATGTGTTTCAGTATTAGTGGACAGTGGGTCCACCCATAATTTTATTGATGCCCAGTTGGTAGAGCGGAGGGGCATATCGACGGAGAGCTTTGATGGATTTTCGGTACTTGTTCCAGGTGACACGACCATGCAGTGTGCCAGGTATGTTCCTACCTTGGTACTGTCTATGGGGACTTACACCCTGAAAGATCACTTCTTCGTGGTGGACATTCTGGACACCAACGTGATACTGGGGGTGCAGTGGTTGATCACGCTGGGGAAGGTTACCACTGATTGGGAGACCTTGGAGATGGAGTGGACGGATAAGAAGATTGGGAGGCACGAGAAGATTCAGGGTATGCACACCTACCCACCACAGACAATTTCAGCACACCGAATGGAGGCAGATTTCTGGAAGGGATACATAGAATGGGCAATGGAGCTACGTGTTTCAGAGGCAGGATCTACAGGTTAGGCCGTACACCCAGATGTACAGTCCATTTTAGACAGTTATGCCACGGTTTTCAGAGAGATACCACTAGGCCAGCTGCCAGATTTGGGTTTTGAGCACACGATTGAGTTGGAGCAGGGTATCCAGGCTGTCATCACTACACCCTATAGGCATCCTAAGGCATACCGGGATGAGATTGAGAGGGCCATCCATGATCTTTTAGCTCTTGGGCACATCCATCCTAGCACTAGCCCCTTTGCTTCTTCAGTGGTGTTGGTGAAGAAGAAGGATGACACACTGAGGATGTGCATTGACTACAGGGCCCTAAACAAGAAGACCATGAAGAACAGGTACCCCATCCCATAGATAGATGAGTTGATGGATGAACTGAGGGGATCGAAGTTCTTCTCGAAGATTGATTTGAGATCTGGGTACCATCAGATTCACGTGAGAGAGCATGATATTCCCAAGACCGCTTTTAGATGTCATTACGGTCACTTTGAGTTTTTGGTGATGCCTTTTGGGCTGACCAATGCTCTGGCCACATTTTAGTCATGCATGAATCACATCTTTCGCTGTCACTTGGGGGAAGTTTGTGTTAGTTTTTTTTGATGACATCTTGATTTACAACAGGACATGGGAGAAGCACCTACAACATATTTAGGCTGTAGTGCGCATATTGGAAGAGCAAAAATTTTATGCTAAGCTCTCCAAATGCGAGTTTGGGCTGATAGAGATTCTCTACTTGGGGCACATTGTTGGGGTGGACGGAGTGAGGTCCATGAGGAGAAGATCAGGGCCATCAGGGATTGGTCAAAGCCTAAGAATGTGACGGAGCTTCGGGTGTTTGTGGGTATATGCACCTATTACTTAAAGTTCGTCAAGGGATTTTCCCAACTTGCTGCACCCCTTACAGACCTTACGAAAAAGGGGGCATTCAGTTGGACGGATACAGCGCAGAGGGCCTTCGACAGACTCGAGGAGGTGATGAGCAGCTGTCCGGTTCTGGTATTTCCAGATTTTACGCAGCCCTTTGACCTAGAGTGTGATGCATCAGGGGAGGGGATAGGCGCAGTTTTGATGCAGGGAGGCCACCCCATAACTTTTAAGAGCCAGAAGCTATTGCCGCATGAGATGTTGTATGCTATATACGACAAGGAGATGTTGGCCACATGCATGCATTGGCCAAGTTTCGGCAGTACCTAGTAGGGAACAGTTTCAGAGTGAGAACAGATCACAACAACCTCCGATTCTTTCTAGAGCAGAAACAGTTGTAGGAGAAGCAGCAGAAGTGGGTCAGCAAGATCCAGGCATACGATTTTGACATCGAGTATGTCAAGGGGAAGAACAATGTGGTGGTCGATGCACTTTCACGCAGACCGGCAGCGTTGCCCTTGATGAGTTTGGATACGGACTGGAGGGCTCAACTTTTGGTAGAGTACTCCAAGGACCGTTTTGCCGGTCAGGTGTTGGACGGACAAGTTACAGATGACAGGTACAGGGTGATGGATGAGGTGATCTACTTCAGGGACAGGATCTTCTTGACTGAGAGCTCTAAGCTCAAGGAGAAGATATTGCATGCCTCACATGACTCGCCATTATCAGGCCAATAGGGGTTCACCAAGACCTATAGGGCCATCAGAGAGAGGTTCCTGTGAAGGGCCTCAAGGAGGACGTACTCTGGCATGTCAGGGAGTGTGAAGTTTGCCAGCGCAACAAGGGGGAGATGAACCATCCGGCGGGTTTACTGCAGCGTCTTCCCATACCTGAGGGGAAATGGGAGAGTATTTCGATGGATTTCATCTTAGGGTTGCCCACTGTACAAGGCAAGGATTGCATATTTTTAGTTGTTGATCGACTGACAAAGTATGCACATTTCTTCGCCATATTAGCACGTTATACTGCAGCACAGGTGGCAGAGCTATTTTTCAGGGATGTTTTTAGATTGCATGGTCTCCCAAAGACCATTGTCAGTGACAGGGATAGCCGCTTCATGGGCGGGTTTTGGCAGGAGCTTTTCCGTTTGGTGGGCACTGAGTTGACCCCGAGTATTAGTTACCACCCATAGACGGATGGACAGACAGAGATAGTGTACAAGTGGCTGGAAGGCTACTTGTGTAACTATGTTAGCGGGCAGTAGAAGGCATGGTTACGATGGTTGCACTTGGGAGAGTACTGTTACAACACCACTCATCATATGTCTATCGGTATGTCACCATTTTATGCTTTATATGGGTATCATGCTTTATCTTTTGCTGACGTGATGTTTGGTGTTTGTAAGGCACCTAGGGCTAAAGATTGGATCCAAGAGAGTCAGGATATACTCCGAGCTCTTAAGGATAACATAGCTACAACACAGAATCAACAGAAGCTGTATGCCGATAGGGGACTTGTTGAGAGACAGTTTGAGGTAGGGGACTTGGTCTACCTACTATTGCAGCCATATCGGCAATCCACGCTGAAGCAGAAGGGGGCTGAAAAGCTCAAGCCCTGCTTTTATGGACCATACATGGTGACACGCAGGATTGGGGAGGTTGCATATGAGTTGGAGCTGCCCATCGGTAGCAGGATTCATAACATTTTTCATCTGTCAAGCCTAAAGAAGGCACTGGGACAGCAAGTGACTGCAGCTGAGGAGCTTCCGCCCACCGATGATGAGGGGCATCTGGTGCTATAGCCGGAGGCCATTATTGACACTAGGGAGAGGCAACTATGGAGCAAGACAGTCAGGGAGCGGCCCCAATTTGTCAGTTCATTCCAACAGTAGCAGCGACACAGTAGTAGTACCAGAAGCACTAAATATTACGCAGTCTTTGAGGGAGCAGCCATTCCGGGTCATCTTCTGAGAGTATTTCTATGCTTTCATAGTGCAAGCCAAGGTGCCATCATTCTGATCACCTTTTGTACTCATTCCATCTTTCAGTATTTAATAAAATGGCTCAGCGTTCTCTATATTGTCTGTTTTTCTTATGATCTCTCTCTAGTTGCTGTATGTCTTTGTTTATGTGCTTTATGTTGTTGTTTATTTCCATTCAGGATATTACAAAGTACATCTTCCGCTGCTCAGAAGATCCTTGATACAACGTCGCTAAGGCATCCCACATCTCCTTGGCAGTCCCTTTGCTAGTGATGTGACATACTACATGATCCCTCACTCTGTCGAGGATCAAATGCTTAGCCTTCGCCATATTCTTCTTGTAGCTTTCAATAGATCTGCATCTACGAGGACAACTTCGACATTCTTGATAAAGGCCTTGAGATCATGCTCATCTAATAAACAAGTGATCCTTGTCTACCAAATCACATAGTTGGAGGCACCCTCCAACCGATCTTGATCTCTCAACCCATTTGCTGCCATCTTTGCTGACTGAATAATGTCGAACTGCTCCCTCTCTCTCCTCTACGCAACTGCTAGGTTGGCCTATGTACTCGTTGTTGGAGTTAGTAGATTCGTTCCTCGCTACTGCTGCTCAACAACTGAAAAATTAGAATTCCTTGGCTCGAAATTCACTAAGGAAGAAAATTCTCTCAAAAAGTGTCTTCTTCTTCCTTTTGACGCTTTTCTACCCTAGAAAATGTTGCAGAAAAAATTGCGGCCCACCAGTAGACTGGTCTGCGCTGAATCTTTTGCTGTGTTGCCCCCTCTGCCGCTGACAAATCATGAACTGGAAATATTACCTCTGTCGATTCACTCAGAGAGAGATTTTCCTCAGGAATTTTGCCCTTCTGGCGTGAACTGGGCAATCCCTTTGGGATTCGATCTGTTGCCTACACAACTATTCAATCTCCGTCTTTCTCTTCAACGTTGAGTTCTTTCGGTTTTCTCTCTTGCTTCACCTGTGCTGCTCTGAAATCAATGACAACTCTGATACCATGTGAAAATTCCTATTCCTTGAATCCCATTGCAACAAACTGATATTACTTCTCCTACTTGATAAATTATACAAGTTATTTACTGTGTTCTAGAAGTAAATATTGAAGCAAATACACTACAACCTTCACTAAATAAATTGCGGAAAATAAATGCGGAAACAAGATTTGAGCAAGAAAATTAAACACACATGACACCTTTATTTTTGGACTAAGTCCCTGGAAAAACCCAATGCAGGAAAACCGGTGCAACAACTAAGGGTTTGTATTATTAAGCAGAAGTTTTCCTGAATACAATTGGATGCCCAAATCTGGCTATCCACAGAGAATCTGACTGACAAAGAACTAGTGAGGATTACCTCACACTAACACTGGAGATCCGACACTTACCCAACACTGAACTGGACAACCCCCGCGTTGCCTCTACGCAGATCTGCATCACTTTGGTTGGGGACTGCGTCACCTCGTTTTGTTGGTCGTTCTCCTAGCTGGATGCTGATCTTCTGCCCCTCCTGTCTCACACCTCGGCACTCTGGCACTGGATCTGACTGATCCTCAACAAAATTGTGGATCTCTTCAGAGGCTCAAGTTTCAACGCTACCTCTGCGCTGCCCTAGCATAGCCCTTACGCTGCCTCTTCTGCGTCCTCTTCTCTACCTTCTCTGCGATGTATTCCCGGCTCAGGAAAGTTTTCCAACTGGAACGATCATTGCCCCTCACTGCAAGGATCAACTCGATCAATCCTCCAGCTGCTCTACGTTGCTCACTTGAGAAATCGATCTCTAGACTCTCTCCTATGTGTCAATGTCTTTGCCAAATTCCCATCGAAGTTGTTCTTATAATCTTCTTGTTGGATAACCAACGACCTAGATTAAAACATAATCAACGATTTAGATCATATTGACTCGATCTCCGTCTTTTTCTAGAAGATTCACACTAGTTCTATTAATATACTTTAATTATTTTAATTCCCTATGTTTAGACTTAGCCTCCCATTAAAAATAATTAATTATTTTAATAAAACCCCATTCGGGTGGAATTTCCCAGAACACTTTTTGGGTATTTTGGAATACATGTGTCTAAGCCTCCCTGAAAAATTTGAGACTTAGAGCACATCTGATGCTACCAAAAATCAACACCATTCAAATCTTCAACAAGAGTGGCAAATAATGAACAATAAACAATAAGCGACAAGAGACACCAAGATTAGGCTCACAACCAGGGAAAGACCCACAAGGGGAAAACCAAAAACTTTCCTTATGAGAGAGTTTCTGTCTGTCAAAAGTACATCAAACTGTTCCAATAAACCCAAATTACTCTTCAATGAGAAATACCAGTAAAATTTTGTCAATGTAGACTCTAGAGAGAGAGTCAACTTTGAATCAACTCTACTAGACTTCACAACTAGGCAGAAGGCCGAGGGCTATTCTCAGGTTAGGAAAAAATCGTGGAGCAAAAGACTCAGGCCCAAGTCTGAAGCTAAACTATTGCTGGAAAGGGAAATACCTTCCTGTTCGATTCATCTGTGGTGAAGGCCAAGATGTGAAACAAATTTCTGGGTTGAGTTCCTTTCTGTGGGAAGGACGAGCTGCCATTACCTCTGCTACTTGAAATTTTGTGCCTTGGAAATCGATCTTCAAAACCAAACAGGGACCAAGTTTGAGTTTGAAAGGAGTTACCCTCATCGTGGTCACTGGCTGTGACAAGTAGTGGCTCGATTTTTATTTGTGGGAGGTTAGTTTGAGCATTTGGTCAAGCCACAAGTGCCTCCAATTGTTGAACAATGTTTTTCTTCCTCATTCTGGGCAGCGTATCACGGGATCACTGGAACATGTGACTCATGGAGATGAAATCTGTTACAGGCAACACATATTACATATGTTAGGCGCGAGACTAAACTCCAAAGGGCCATGACCCATTCCTATGCCAGACCACGAGCTCTGGAAATCAGGTTGAAGATAACTACTTCACAATTGATAACTACTTCTATTGATGCAATCAATTCCTTCTTTATACTTTAATCAACAAGTAGCTATACATGAAAAACTTCAACCATTTAAATCTTCAACAAGAGCAGTAAATAATGAACAATAAACAATAAGCAACAAGAGACACCAAGATTAGGCTCACATCCAGGGAAAAACCACAAGGGGAAAACCCAAAATTCTTTCCTTATGACAGAGATTCTGTCCATCAAATATACATCAAAATGTTCCAATAAAGCCAAATTACTCTTTAATGAGAAATACCTGTAAAATTTTGTTAATGTAGAGAGGGAGTCAACTTTGAGTCAGTTGTACTAGACTTCACAACTAGGCCGAAGGCTGAGAGCTATTCTTAGGCTGGGAAAGAAAAATTGTGGAGCAAAAGATCCATCATGCCCAAGTCTGAAGCTAAACTACTGCTGGAGAGAGAAAAGACTTCCTGTTCGATTCATCTTTGGTGAAGGCCAAGTTGTGAAACAAATTTCTAGGTTGAGTTCCTTTTTGTGGGAATGTTGAGCTGCCATTACCTCTGCTACCTGAAATTCTGTGCCTTGGAAATAGAGTTTCAAAACCAAACAGGGACCAAGTTTGAATTTGAAAGGAGTTACCCTCATCGTGGTCACTGGCTGTGACAGATAGTGGCTCGATTTTTATCTGTGGGAGGTTAGTTCGAGCATTTGGTCAAGCCACGAGTGCCTCCAACTGCTGAACGGTGTTTTTCTTCCTCATTCTGGGTAGCGTATCAAGGGCTGACTAGAACATGTGAGTCATGGAGATGAAATCTGTTACAGGCAACAAATATTACATATGTTGGGCGTGAGACTAAACGTGTGACTTATGCTTGAGAGAGACCTCCTTCTCCTTCACTAGCCTTTTCTTCTCCTTCTCTTGAATTTCACACCTTTTCTAGCCCTAGATGTTGCAGATTGAACTTGATGAGTGAGAGTGACAAATGAGGTTGAGTTGCTGCCTTTATATAGGTGTTTCTGCCCCTAGTTTAGGCCGATTTGTTCTGTTTGAGGCCGAGTTGGTGGAGGAGGCCTAATTGACCTATTTTACAATAAAATAAATTTCTTTTTTGACAGATAGAGCCCAAGAAGGTTATGTTACCTTATGACATGGACAAGGATACTTGACATAAAACCTAGAAGCCTTCAATGGAGGATTTGACCTAAAAAAAATTGACCAAAGCATGAAACCCATGCTTTAATAAGTCGATTTCTTTAATAATAATATTTCTTTTTCTTTCTTTTGACAAATACATTACATCATGACTCAATTTTAATTATGAAGACTGACACTAGTTACATTCTTCAACACTCCCTCTTAACTAGGGATGTATTCATAATTACATATATATATAGAGGTACATGGAAGATCTCAAAATGAACTACGAAGAGTTCTAGCACACTCGGTGCTGCGGACTAGATACCTGATCAGGGTATTCTATCCGAGTGGGTCTAAGGGGACTCAAGCTTTAGCCAATTCTAGGTACCATCACGCTTTTAAGCTCTACCACCAACCTAGGGATCTAGGTGTGTATCCAAGGTTGGAGCTCCATGACCAACACCACCCTCCCTTATCATGATCTAGACATCAACACTTAGGCCAACCAAATGTCCTCTCAAGCATCTTGCCATTAGATGCTTCATCTCTTCCTAATAAACTAAATCAGATATATCCATTTGTCCAAGCATGCTTCTAGAGTGTTCTTATGGAGAGATTTAGTTGTACAAACACAAACCCCAATTAATAACACACTTTCAAATATTCATACAAGTAAACACAAACCTTTGGGGTTCTTAATCATTTTGATGCTACTTTCGTCATCGAGTTATCCATGTATAATTTGTTCGAAGCTTTTCTTCTTGTTTCGTTTCTTCAACAACACCAAATACATCTTCAAATCTTCTCAAGTCTTTTGTTTGCAACTTCATGTACATTTATCGATAGTACTTTTGCTTAATTTAAGGTATTTACTGTCAAAAAGTGCCCTCCCTCTCAATTAGGAGATATACTCTTTCTTTTATCTAGGCTCCTTCTCGGCTTAGGGAGATCAACCACTTCCTTCTACTATAACATCAGAGAACCTTTCATGGTTCCATTCATTTTTTCGACATCAAGGTCATCTTGACCATCATCATTCTTCTAACTTCCTTCATCATGTTTACCTATATTATCAAATCATCTTCACTTACGAATATCTTCAACATCTTGAAGATTATGTTCCTGCAAAACTTTAATAGCAAGTGCAACCAAAAACAAACATATGAAGTTAACTATTTCAAAACCATGTTACTATAAGGAAGCATTTAAACTTTAGATATCAAACACCTAAACTTAGTTAGGCTCATGAACAACAAAAACTACGTCTCTTTACATACTAAACTTCAACTCCTTGCTAGTGTTTTGTTGAAAACTCTAGACTTCATCTTTGAGACACAAAGCGTTATATATCAGCAATTCAATCAAATAACAATCCAATCATATTGCTATACATCAATAATATGCTTTTACATGTCAGACTGCTACAAGGGTTAGTTTCAAACCCTTGGTTTTATCATCAAAATTAAATCATACGAAAATTAAAACCAACATCATCATCTCCTAGAATATCAATCTCTACTAGGGCTTTGTTACATACCCTAGAAATCACAAACTAAAACACGAGTGTCAACAATTAAGCTAGCATATTTGCATATACATTTCTAGGGTTTCATTATCATGTACTAGCATCTCATATCAATATCCATATCTACTAGGTAAACCCAATACACACACATTAATACATCAAAATTAGGTATACAACAATTTCATTCAGACTAGAATTTCGATCATACATATGAGTATACACCTAGGGTTTCATTCCTAGGATCTTGCCATAGGTATTATAAGGGTTTTTGCTCATAAACCCTAAATTACCAAAGCCTAAAGATCTAGGGTTTCAATATGTAACTTAGACATTAATAGCAAACCCTAAGGGGTTAGGGTTTCTATCGTAACAATATCAAAGCCTAAACATCAAAAGAATAGGATTTCTAGATTTAATTAACAAGCCTTGTTAGACTAGGGTTTGATAATCAATATTGATATACCCTTAGCAACAAGAGGCTAGGGTTTTGTAGTGAACCCTAAAGTTTAGGGTTACATAAGAATGATCAAATAATATCATGAGGGTAGATTCAATCTAATGATTAATCACCCTGACTAGAATTTTTGTGATTCAAAACCCTAGACATAATGATGTCAGTAATGTAAAAAATTTTTCAAAAGAATAATGATCGACCTTTTACATGACGAGAACTTTATACAAAGCTTATAGTTTAAGACATACCTTTGAGTTGTTCCTTAACAAACCTTGTAGGACATCAATTCTTGAAGGGCTTCCTTTGTAGCATAACTTCTTCCATGCTTCAAGTTTATCCTTTGAAGTATCCTCCATAACCTTTGTGTATTTTGCAGTTTTGTAGGACATTAATTCTTGAAGGGCTTCCTTTGCAACATAACTTCTTCCATGCTTCAAGTTTATCCTTTAAAGTCTTCTCCATAACCTTTGTGTGTTTTGCAGTCTTTCCTAACCAAGGAAACTATAAAGAAAAAGGTTATTAGCATACAATATAAACAATTCTTAATGTGAGGAGGAAACCAAACCTGAAAAGATGAAACAAAGAACAAAATACTTATCTTTTTGGTGGAAATGGTGGATGCTCCCTCTTAATCCAATCTTTAGGGATACGTACAACTTATTAAAATAATTCAAAAATGTTCTAACACAACATGTTAGACCTACAAATTCTAGAAACATAAAGGAAAACAATACAAGATTAAGAAGGATATGTAGGAGAGGACTTAGTAGTATAAGTCCTTGACTTCCGATTCCTCAGTCTTGTTTTTCTTCGATGGAGCTTCATCGTCAATATTTGCTTGATCGCTATCTCTCTTTTTATTTCTTGGATTCTCAGGACATGGACTTTTATAATGATCCATCTTATGACAATTGTACCATTCAATCTTTGATATGTCAACTTTCTTCTTTGGTTCCTTGAACTTCTGGAAGGTTCCCTTCTTCTTGTGATGAACAAAATGTGCATTTGAGGTGTTTTCTTCTTCATCCTCCTTGTTGTTTGCTAATGATATTCGAGCTTCTTCTTGACTGCATGTATTCCACATCTGTTCAAATGTTGAAGTATCGTTCCAACTGTTGGTTCCTAATGCAAAAGCACTCCAAGATTTTGGTAGTCCTAGAAGAGCAGTCATTACGAGCTCTTTTTCCGGTACGATTTAATCTATTGCTTCGATTTCATCTTTTATTCTGGAGATTCTTACAAAATATGATGAAACAATATCATCTTTCGTCATCTTAACAGTTCTTAGTTCATTCTTGAGGCTTGCTATTAGACCAATGTTCTTGATTGTGAATAATTTGGAGAGAGCCTCATACATTTCTTAAGTAGAATCTATGTTGGAAATATATGGAATTAAGTTGTCCTTTACTCCATCCACTATTAGATTCATGGTAACAATTTCAGTTTCTCTAAACTTCTCTTTCTCTGCTTCATCTGTTGGTTTCTTGACTTTCTCTTGAACAAGATTTAATACTTTGTGCTTTTCGAGGATAACATCTATACTCTTTTTCCATGCCCTATAGTTGGAGGTTCCTTCCAGTTTGTTTTTTTGCCTTCATTGTGTTTGTCATATTGATATTTGCTTCTCCTTGTGACCCAACCATGAAGCTCCTTATTCGACTCCTTTCAGTATATCTTCAGGCTACCTTTTTCTTCTTTCTTTCACCTTAGCTCCGATACCATGTTAGAAAATAGGAAAGACAAAAATATTTTCTTTTGCTGAAAATTAATTGTGGTATTATTATGTTCTTATTACCTTCTTTATGTTCTTCCTTTATCTTCTTTTCATCAAACAATCATCAAAGCAAAAACATGAAGATTAGGGACACCAAAAGTAGGCACTCAACTAGCGCTAAAACCCCTATATAGGGGAAAACTCAGTAAAAAAAATCTTCCTTCAATAGATTCATAATGAGATAGACCAAGACCTTAGACCAATAGACCTTCCTCCACCAAGTCAGCTTTCCAAGATGATTTAGTAGTCTCTTCTTATCCAACAACTTCAACCCAAAAATGACCTAGATATTCGACTTTCCAGCTACAAAACTTTGACCCCAGCTACAGAATTTTGGCCCAACTTCAACACTGCAGTTTTCGGCCCCTCCAGCAACTTGACAGCGTCACACGAGAGAGAGAGAGAGAGAGAGAGAGAGAGAGAGAGAGTTTCGACTTCTTATGCTTGAGAGAGACCTCCTTCTGCTTCGCTAGCCTTTTCTTCCTCTTCTCTTGAATTTCACAACTTTTCTAGCCCCAGAAGTTGTAGATCGAACTTGATGATTGAGAGTGACAAACGAGGTCGAGTTGTAGCCTTTATGTAGGTGTTTCTGCCCTCAGTTTAGGCCAACTTGTCTAGTTTGAGGCAGACTTGGTGGAGGAGGCCTAATTGACCTATTTTTTGACAAATGGAGCGCAAGAAGGGACTTTTACATTATGACATGGACAAGGATACTTGACATAAACCGTAGACGCTTTCAATGGAGGCTTTGACCTAAAAAAAAATTCACTCAAACATGAAACCCATGCTTTAATAAGTCAATTTCTTTAATAATAAAAATTCTTTTTCTTTCTTTTGACAAATACATTACATCATGACTCAAATATAATTATTAAGACCTACACTAGTTACATTCTTCAACAATATTCTCCAGAACTTGCTTTCTGAGGTGTTGTGTGGTCATTGTGGTAAAATTTACATGTATATAGCTGTCGACAATTTCTGGATATTGAATATATCAATTTGAATTCCATGGAGGCTACATTTGGGTGCATTTTATTCACTGTATGTTTTTTTCTGAGATAGTAATTGTAAGAAAACACCTAACAGGGCACAATTAAACTGTTTGACGAAAGGCAACAATGAGAAATTTAAAGCTGTTAAAACTTTGAGACTAGACGTGATGGGAATTTTACAGCCAACAAACTGTTTGCTAAAACACTTTGCTGAGAAATACAATAAACTCAGAAAACAATGGCCTCGTTATCACAAATGTTTTTGTCATCATTGGGATAAAGCATGGAGGAAATCCTAAACAAATTGAAAAGGTTGAACAATGTAGAACTTAGTTCTATGAAACACCATGCACCCAAAGAAAATAACAGACCTTTGTCCAAGAGGGTACATAATTTGCTCCGACAGAGGCATCTAAGGGAATTACAAAAGGAAAAAGAAGTGGGGAACTGACTTTTCGTACTTGGGTCAGACTTACAGGTTGGAAGATCAGGAGATGACCTCACATTGGAAGAGATGGAATCCTATTTTTCCAAGGTGTATCTGATTAAATTGGGCTCTAGAGCCAACTATGCTTGCATTGGTACATGCCAGATTCTTGGAGCATCCAGGTGTAAAAGCCAAGCTTATCATCGCATCCCGTTTTAGCGATATTTTAAGTATAGTAGCACCCTTTCTCCCTATAATGATGATGTCATGAAGAAGGTCTTTCATTGGATTGTAGATTGCTATTCAAGACTGCATGACACCCAAAGCTCCAAATTTGATAGAAGGTTCATAATCGTAGACACCATGGCCAAAATCAGATCCTACGTAGTCATGCTTGATCTAGTGTAATGTCCCTTCGTAAATTATTTTGGAACAAGATTTATTTTTATGTTATGAGGGCCAATTTTGGTGATGTCGGGGCCCATTTTATTTTCATTAGAAGACTTAGGAGTGAGAAGTTATTTAGCATTATGTTGTTATTTTTTTGGTAATGTATGGGGGCTAACCACACAGGAAATACGCACACCCTTAATAACTGGTTCGAAAAGCATGAGTGGGAACAACGTATGGAGGAAAAAGGCAGGAAGAAGGCTCAACGAAGGTTATAAAAAGAAAGGAAGCTCACTTCATTTGGCATTATTGGATTATCGATTTTGATCTTAGTTGCTCGAGCTGCTTAGCCGGGTCACTTGCTATTTAGCACAAGTTTTCCGAGCGGAGAACTCACCCATTCTTCGGGGGACTTCGAGTGCCACCTTAGATTGGTTTTTCATTATCATCCGAGAGAGCTTCATTGTGGTATCTTTAGCATGTGCATTTAGTTGCCCCAACAATGCATATTTCTGGAGGATGCAGTTGTATTCTTGTGTGATTGATTGCTGGTAGATTGACGAGAGAATATTCAACGGAGATAGGTTCATTAACTTGTTAAGCTATAGGCGAACCTAGGCTCATTAGCTTGTTAAGCTATAGGCTGTTATATCCCAAACGGGGATTAACAGTGATAAAAGTGCAAATAGACAAGTAACTATAGCAAAAATGTAAACACCATTAAAAAACACAAACTGGAGCCAAAATCACTGCTGAGCCATTTTATTAATATATTGGGAAAGAGTACAATTGAGGTGCTGGAAAGTTTGCTAATGGGCTTGCTCAAGGCAGACTTGAAGAACAACTCAAATCCAAGCAAAAACTCTGGTTGAAAGTACTTCTGCGTGGCTCAGTCTCTGCGCTGTCTAGCCCAGAAATGTTGCTGCTGGCTGACTTCTGACTGCTTGTTGGGCTGCTTCCTCTGGTCAGAAAATTTCGGGCTTTTAACCCCGGATTCTACTCACCAAAACCTATAAAAACCCCTGAAGGAATTGGCCAGATGTTGACCCCAGAATTTCAGCCCAATTTCCTCTAGCTCCTCTAACTGCTGGCTGCGTTAGGATCTCTGTTTGAAGCCTCAAACCTGCCCAAAAAATTCTACCAAATTAATCTTGCCTTCTCCTCAATAAACCCAGAAAAACCAAGAAAGGGTTTGCCCAAAGCTTGACTTCGGAATTTGGCCCTCTTGAGCTTGGCTCACTGTATTGCTGGGTAAATGGACCCTTGGATAAATCTGCTAGAAAATGCCTTTGGAGAGCTACCAAATTCCCTGGTATGAGGTGGCTAACCTCCCCTCCAAATCTCTTGCTGAAACTCCGCTGCTCTCCACACTCTCGGCACCCGCACCGAACTTAACTGCGCAATAATTGCGTAGTCTACTCTACCTCTGCGCAGTCCTGAAGGGGCTATGCTCTTCTTGTTGCTATTGCTATGTAATTCCCTCACCAAAATGTAGAAATCCTCTCTTGAACGGGCACTCGAAGTCCCCCGAGGTAGAGGTTGAGATCTCCGCTTAAAGATCTCGTGTGCTAAATAGCACTGTAGACTTGGTTCTCCGGCTCAAGTGTGCTTCAATCAAAATGACCAAGAGAAATAAGATGAATGAATGAATGAATCCAAATGAGCCTTCCATTCTTCCTTTTATCCATTGAGGCCCAACATATGCCTTGGGTCTCACCTTGACCTGCGCTGCCTCTCCTTGGCCAACCATGTGTTGCCTTCCTCTAGCCAATGTCACGCTGTCCTTTTCGTGCCTCTTCTACGCTGCCACCTAAGGCCAACTCGATCCTACCAATAGAGCCTCAATTTTCTCTTAAGGACTTTAGGAAAAGACTTTGTTTGGCGTAATTATTAATTGTGGGTTCCTCTACCCACTTTATTTCCACTCAACATTAGGATTTGCCAAAATTAATCAAAATTAATATCCCAATTAGCTAACTGCTAATTTGGGGATGTTACATAAGCGAACCTTGGAGGCTGATAGCGTATCTCAGGAGCAACATGGCAGTCACTGGGCCAACGTAGAGGAGGAGAAGATGGGTACATTTGTGGGAGAGTGCCTTAGCCATTTGGGCCATTGTTTGCTGGGAGAGATAGGAGTAGTGCCAGAGGAGTTATTTGTTGCATTCTTGGAGGGCTATTTATTATTTCGCTGGTAGTTCTACAGGCAACGTATTCAACAGCTACTGGGGGAGCGTAGGGTCTGTTGGAGGTCGATTTTGGAAGGTCAAAACCAGGCCAAACCATTTTTGGTTTTTTTTGGGTTTTTGATGAGGACCTCATAAATAATTTTGCAGAATTTTCTGAGCACCGGAGGTGGGGTTTTCAGTCATTCCTTTGCAGGAACTAGTGTAGAATCGCTGGGATAGCGCAGAGCCTTCACTGGGCATTTTCTGGTTTATCATTGTCTTACCTGGGTTTTGCTCTGCTTTCCAAAAAGTCAGGTCCAGGTGCATTTCTTCTATATATTTGTACTCTTGCCCATTTCTATAATAAAATGGTTCAACTGCTTCCATGAATTTGATTGTTCTGGGAATTTCCTGCAATGTTTTAAATTTCCACGGTGTAAATTTATGGTTTTCTGTATTAGCAATGTTTTTCCTATTTTGGTACATTACAGTGGTATCAGAGCCAAGTTTTTGGCCAACTGTGGGTCTAAATCATGGTAATGCATAAGTTGCTATTATTGAGTTAAAATTCTAGAGGCTGAAACACTAGTCCAACATTATTCTTTAGATTTAACTTGTGCCCAAAAATGTCTCAGTAGGAGAAATTCCTTTAGAAATTTGAAAATTATACTAGGAACCTTGAGAGACTAGTGGAGCAGCTCGAAGAGTGGCCATCAGCAAGGGCAACAACAAGAAGAAGCAATTGCAGACCTGCAAATGAAGAAAATGAGAGGAGCATGATTATTGAGCAAAATGCCAGTATCAATACTGCAAAACAAAGATTGAAGGTGAAGAAAGTGACAAGATAAGAGAAGACAAACCCATTGAGGAGGGAGTTTATCTAGATACACTCCATCCGGTTGAGCATGAGGCTAATGGCACACAGGAGGAGCATATGGATACACCTAGTGTGACACATGAGTCACCCTTGTTGGAGTTTCCTTTGGTAACCCCAGTTGACACATTAATGGAGAAAGTTGAGCATACACCCGGTTATGAGGTGTTAGAGGCACAGGGGTGTCCATCGTTGATGAGGGGTCGTCCATTGTTGAGGGATACATTGATGAGGCATCCAAGTCTGTGACAGAGTTTCAGGATGACAACCACCTAGGGCTGACTGGTGAGCATGTCGTGCATGTTGGGTTATCTATGGAGGAGCTGTTGGAGGCTCCTGTTGAGCCCATGATGGAGGAGGATGCACAACCATCCTTTGGGCTAGCCATTGATGAGAGGCAACATAGAGAGCACATGTTTGGATTTCAGCATAGTTTTCTTCAGAGGCACGTTGACGAGACTTACAATGTTATTAGCCCACCCCTACGCATTGGATTGAGAGAGGTAGAGTTGTCTAGACATACCAGAGGGGATGGCCAGGTTAGCAGGACTGACTGACATGAGCTGAGTATGCTACCACATCACCTTGGTGGGCTTGTTCCTTCCACACGAGATTTTACATTCGATCCCTCCTTTAAGATTGGATGGCAAGAGGTACTGAGTTGGTACTCGATGGAGTAGGCTAGGCGATGGGATACATCCATGGCCACATTTCAGCAGAGGCCATGGATTATCAAAGGGGCTCGAGGGCCAGATTGTTGTTAGGATCTAGGTGGGATTCTCCATCACATCGCAGAGTCGATAGGTGATGGTAGTAGTTGCATGATGGAGTCGGTGTTTAGGTGCACCCACCTTTGCATATCCCATTCAGAGTTCCAGATAACACTAGTAATAGGATGGATTGACAGGGGAGTAGGCATAGTTCATGAGTTGTCATGGCATGTCGGGCATACATGGCATTGTAGGATGATTAGCCTACTTTGGAGGACCATATGAGTTGGTAGGAGGAGTTGGCATCGGTAGGCCAACAAACAAGGTATTGTACGGAGACCATGCTCCCTGACTGGTATATTGGACACAGGAGCTACTGAGGATAGGATTAGTAGTGTCAATCATGTTAGCATGTGAGGAGTTAGGTCACTCAAGGCTATTTGAGGAGATGAGGAGATATAGCTCACATCGTGGAGGGATTACTAACAGAGTGGTGGATGCATTGGCGCATGCGGGATGACATACGATACAGGGTGGTACGACAATAGGCAGTGGTACCCAGGGGGGCACAGAAAGGGGTGTGTCTTGATGCATGTAGACCTAATTCTAGGCCATAACAACCAGTGATGTGCAGGGCTATGCAATGAGGAATAATGACCTGCAAAGGAGCATGGTGGTATACCTAACCATGTCGGTTTACACTGTGGGGTAGGAGGAGTGACTCGCATCGTATTGAGGACATGCGGGGAGTGATAGGTGCAGTGAGGAGACTCTCCAGTTGAGACACTTGGTAGGTGTACGAGTTGATGGTTACAGGCTTAGGGATGGCATGGTTGATTGTCGAGGTAGCATATGTTCCACCCCTAGGCTCACACTTGGGGAGTTGACCGAGAGGGAGTTCCATGGTGCTCTTTCAGCTGGAAAACTTGAGGTGTTAGGTGACCATGAGGTGCATAGGACGGTAGTCCTTGTTGGTAAGATGGTGCCTAGGCTTCCTACAGTACTCGGGCACATCATCAGTTGCTGGGATAATAGATCTCACTGTTTGATTTGGTAGGCACAAAGCAACGGGATATTCACGACTCAGGTTCTTGATGTGCCGTGCCTACCTATTAGATACCTACAGGAGGCATAGACAAGGCACAAAGGGGTCCCATCAGCTAGCATCATATCACAGTGGTAGGCAGAGAGGATTGGGGGTTGTGGACCTCCTATATGGTTATGGGATCTAGGGATCTAGTGGATTGGATGGATACTCCACTCCTCAGTGAGCATGGTCGAGATAACAGGAAGACTGATTCATTCACAGGCGGACACATGGGGGATCACCGAAGCTCTCACCATAGGAAGAGGCAGATTGTTGCTCAGGATTGGGGCTAGCCATGGAGTGATAGGCGCTGACACTGTTGAGTCGCTTTGGTAGGATTGGCCTAGCCTCGATCATCCCATAGATTATGGCCGAGGGTTATGGGAGAGGTGTTGAGATTTTGTATGGTTGGTATAGCAAAGCCGCTTCGGGGATTGGTCAGATCCACTGGACCGACCACACTCCATGACGCAGTTGGCAGGACGCGGGACTTGCAGGATGCCTTACCTAGGACCAGGATGCCTTACCCCCAGAGACAGGCCTTCCAGCCTAAGGGGAAGGATGTGAGGATTCCGCCTCCAAGGGGGAATCAGGGTAGAGGACAGTTGGATGATGATGCCAGGAGGGAGTTGAAGAAGAAGAGATTGTGTTTCACCTGTTAGGAGTCGTGGGCATCAGGACATAGATGTGCTACTGGCAAAGCACATTATATCGAGGTCTTCTGCGAGAGCAGTGGGGAAGAAGATGAGTATGATGACGTGGGGGCAGGGGGTAGCCATGCAGCGCAGGATCATTTGCCACCTCCACCACCAGGAGAAGGAGGTGCAGCCTTTGCACCTACTGGGGGGACCCTTGCAGCATTGTGGGGAGTTCCCAAGTATCTGACGCTGCGCATCCGAGGCACAGTGCGGGGGCAGCGAGTATCAGTACTAGTGGACAGTGGGGCAACCCACAACTTCATCGATGCACAGATGGTAGAGCGGATAGGCATACAGACAAAGAGCTTTGATGGGTTTTGAGTGTTGGTCCCAGGAGCTCAGACTATGCAGTGTGCCAGTTATGTCCTAGCGCTGGCAGTGACGATGGGCACTTACATAGTGACTGACCACTTTTTCGTGGTTAACATATCGGATACCAATGTGGTATTGGGAGTACAGTGGCTGATCACTCTGGGGAAGGTCACCACAGATTGGGAGGCCTTGGAGATGGAGTGGGATGACAAGAAGACCGGTAAGCACGAGAAGATACGGGGCATGCACACTTACCCACCTCAGACAGTTTCAGCTCACCGGATGGAGGCAGACTTCCAAAAGGGAGACATAGAGTGGGCAATAGAGTTGCGTGCATCAGAGGTAGAGACTACCGAGAGGACAATTCATCCAGAGGTACAAACCATCCTTGACAGGTATGCCACGGTGTTTGGGGAGATACCACCAGGACAACCACCGGATCGGGGATTTGAGCATACGATTGAGCTAGAGCAGGGCATATAGGCCGTCATTACCACACCCTATAGGCACCCCAAGGCCTATCGGGATGAGATCGAGCCGGCTATCCACGAGCTGTTAGCTCTTGGACACATTCAGCCTAGCACTAGTACTTTTGCTTCTTCGGTAGTGTTGGTGAAGAAGAAGGACGACACATTGAGGATGTGCATTGATTACAGGGCCTTGAACAAAAAGACCATGAAGAACAGGTACCCTATTCCACGGATTGACGAGCTGATGGATGAGTTGAGAGGGGCATAGTTCTTCTCAAAGATTGTTTTGAGATCCGGGTACCATCAGATTCGCGTGAGGGAGCAGGACATTCCCGAGACAGCTTTCAGGTGCCACTATGGCCATTTTGAGTTCTTGGTGGTGCCCTTCGGGCTAACCAATGCACCAGCCACCTTCCAGTCATGTATGAACCACATTTTCCGTAGCCACTTGAGGAAGTGTGTGTTGGTCTTCTTTGATGACATATTGATATATAGCAGGACATGGGGGGAGCATCTCCAGCACATAGAGGCAATGTTGCATATTTTGGAGGAGCAGCAGTTTTATGCTAAGCTCTCCAAGTGTGAGTTTGGGTTGACGGAGATGCTATACTTGGGACACATCATAGGGGTGGACGGAGTGAGGGTCTAGGAGGAGAAGATCAGGGCCATCAGGGATTGGCCAGAGCCGAGAAACGTGACGGAGCTTCGGGGGTTTGTGGGTATCTGCACCTACTACAGGAAGTTCGTCAAGAGTTTCTCTCAGCTTGCTGCACCCCTTATAGATCTGACAAAGAAGGGGGCATTCAGTTGGACATACACAACGCAGTGAGCCTTTGACAGGCTCAAGGAGGTGATGAGCAACTGTCCAGTGCTAACATTACCAGACTTCACGTAGCCATTCGTTCTGGAATGTGATGCATCAGGAGAGGGGATAGGCGTAGTGTTGATGCATGGAGGCCACCCCATAGCTTTTGAGAGCCGGAAGCTCCTACCACATGAGCGGTTGTATGCCATATACGATAAGGAGATGCTAGCCATCATGCATGCATTGGCCAAATTCCGGCAGTACCTGGTAGGTAACAGGTTTATGGTGAGGACTGACCACAACAGCCTCAGGTTTTTCTTAGAGCAGAAACAACTATAGGAGAGGCAGCAGAAGTGGGTCAGCAAGATCCAAGCCTACGTCTTCGACATCGAGTATGTCAAAGGGAAGAACAACGTGGTGTCTGATGCACTTTCACGCAGACCAGCCATGTTGTCTCTGATGAGTTTGGACGCAGATTGGAGGGCTCGACTATTGGTGGAGTACTCCAAGGACAGGTTTGCTTGTGAGGTTTTGGATGGACAGGTGACAGATGATAGATATAGGGTGATGGATGAGATCATCTACTATAGGGACATGATCTTCTTGACTGAGGGCTCTTAGCTCAAGAAGAAGATATTGCAGGCTTCTCACGATTCACCATTGTCTGGCCATCAGGGGTTTACCAAAACCTACAGGGCCATCAAGGAGAGGTTCTCATGGAAGGGCCTCAAGGAGGACGTATTCCAGCATGTCAGGGAGTGCGAGGTTTGTCAGCGCAACAAGGGGGAGATGAACCATCCAACAGGTTTGTTGCAGTCTCTTCCCATTCCAGAGGGGAAATGGGAGAATATCTCGATGGATTTCATCACAGGGTTGCCCATGGTGTAGGGCAAGGACTTTATATTCGTCGTCGTTGATCGACTGACGAAATATGCGCATTTTTTCGCCATATCTGCACATTATACAACAGCACAGGTGGCGGATCTGTTCTTTAGGGACATCTTCAGGTTACATGGTCTTCCCAAGACCATTGTCAGTGACAGGGACAACCGCTTTATGGGCGGGTTTTGGCAGGAGCTTTTTCGGTTGGTGGGGACAGAGTTGACACCGAGCACCAGCTACCACCCACAGACAGATGGGCAGACATAGATAGTTAACAAGTGGCGGAGGGCTACTTGTGTAACTATGTCAGTGGGCAGCAGAGAGCATGGCTGAAGTGGCTGGAGGGCTACTTGTGTAACTATGTCAGTGGGCAGCAGAGAGCATGGCTGGAGTGGCTGCACCTAGGAGAGTACTGCTACAACAACACACATCACATGACCATCGATATGTCTCTGTTTTACGCATTATATGGTTATCATGCTTTATCTTTTGTTCATGTGATGTTTGGTGCCAGCAAGGCTCCGAGAGCCAAGGACTGGATCCAAGAGAGTCAGGACATCCTCCGAGCTCTCAAGGATAACATGGCTACAACACAAAACCAGCAGAAGCTGTATGCCGACAGGGGTCGGTTGGAGAGACATTTTGAGGTAGGGGACTTGGTCTACCTACATTTGCAGCCATACCTACAGTCTACTCTGAAGCAGAAGGGAGCTGAGAAGCTCAAGCCCTGTTTTTATGGGCCTTACAGGGTGATACGCAGAGTTGGGCAGGTTGCTTATGAGTTAGAGCTACCCCAGGGCAGCAAGATTCATAACATCTTTCACGTATCGTGCCTGAAGAAGGCACTAGGACAACAAGTGACAGTGACAGAGAAGCTTCCGCCTATGGATGATGAGGGGCACTTAGTGCTATAGCTGGAGGCCATTATTGATACCCGGGAGAGACAGTTGCGGAGCAGGACAGTTCGGGAATTCTTAGTGAGATGGAAGAATTTGCCGGATGAGGATGCCACTTGGGAGAGTGAGAAGATCTTGCAGCATCCATCACTACAGTTGCTTGAGGTCAAGCAACATTTTGCCTTGGGAGACTGTAATATTCCCAATTAGCGATAGCTAGTTGGAAATATTAATTTTGACCAATTTTGCCTTATTATAGTTGGAGTATGAATAAAGTGAGTGAAATATTAAATAACTCACTTAGGATAAAGTGTTTTCCTAAAGTCGACATCGTATTTGAGGAAGTGGGGCCTAGTGGCCAAGTGGACAGTGCAGGGAGAGGGGGATGTAGACCACGTGGGCAGCGTGGGGCCTACCTCACGCAGTTGAGAGGGGCAGCGTGGGCCAAGGGGCACGTATAAGATGGTGGGGCCTAGGGTTGAGAGAGGCCCATTGTGATAAAAGGGAGAGCCTCATCATTTCATCATTCATGTTTATGCATCTTGAGCTTGTCATTTCGACTTGGAGTACACTCGCTGTTTAGCTTGTTTGCAGTACTGTTTAGTACACCGGGTGTCTCCGTGCGGAGATCCCACCTTCAGCCCCGGGAGACTTCGAGTGCTTGCTCGGGTGAGGTATTCTACCATCATTTTTGAAGGAGGATTTGTGGTTGCCTTCGTTGTGGAGCAGAGCATCTAGGGACTGCGCAGTCTTGAGAGAGGGGACGAAGTTCATCTTGGGGGAGCTCCGGATTGGTGCCATTTTGGAGGATTCGGGCCGGAGAATTGAGCTAGGGGCCAACCCTTGCCTATTGGAGATATTTGGGAGAGAGGGAGTCCCTATTTTGGAGATAGTCATTCAGCACCAGCGTGGCCCTTGGGAGGATAGCGTAGATCCTCAAGGGAGGCATTTTCGGGGGTTAAGCATTTCAGAAACGCTCTCTGGCTTTTCTGGGTATTGTGAGTAGAGGCCGATTCCAGAGTATCAGCATTTTCCGAGTAGGGGAGCAGCCCCAAATACTCATTTTGGTTCCAGCAGTTGCAGCAGCACGACAATATTTCAGCAGTTGGAGTTACAGGAGAGAGCAGCCATTTCCCTTGACATTCTAAGAGTATTCCTACACTTGCCTGATGCAAGTCGAGGTGCCATCATTCTGATCACCTCCTGTACTTCTTTATATTTCTCAGTATAATAAAATGGCTTAGCATTCTCTCTATTTCATGTGTATCTGCTTCATGATTTGTTTCTAGCACTATATGTCTTGTTATATGCTTTGTATTACTGTCTATTTCCCCTTCGAGATACTACACAAAACTGTCGAACTGAGAATGGATCGGACCATCCTAAATCAATCTTCTGTGGAATCGTACGATGACTGGCAACTTGTGATGATTCGTTAGTATTCTTCGGAATATTAGTTTGTTTCTGTTCCGAATACATAACTTGGTTGAGTTGTCTACTCCCGTGATTTGGATGTCGATAGGGAACTTTTTTAGTGTGACTCTGATTTCCTTTTGGCGAGGATGTTATTGAGTAGGATATAGAACCTTCACTTAGTATGTTCCTCATCTGAATTGCAACATTGAGGTTTGTATCTTTTGCAACTTGCTTGTCTTCTTCTTGAGTTGTGACATTTACTGAATCAATGTTCGTTTTTCCTACAACTTGAACTTCTACGTTTGTCGGTTTCGACAATTCTTTTTCAACAAGTTGTTGCACCTTGTTTTCCAATGCCTTCTTGTTTTTCTTCAACTTCTTAATTTGCGTTAGTAATTTATTGTTGTGATCCCTGAGGCGAGCAACCTCTTCATTCTTGTTAGTGGTGATTTTTTCAATTTCCTTCTGCATATTTTGTATCACCTTTTTACCTTCTTGAGAAATTACTTTTGAAATTTCTTCAGGTGTCACTGAATTTGCCTTTAAGTTAACATCTTGTAGCGTTATTTTCTTCTTTTTGTAGGAGAATGTTAAAAATTCTTTTTTGTATTAAGGATGAATGACCCTAGTGATTCCATCCAGAGCGAAGCCAGAATTATATCACTATCGTTACAAAATAAGGTTTTAACGGTAAATTGCGAGACCAAGGGATACTCCCCAATACTTAGGTGTAGATTCCTTATGTCGTATTGTTTTTCATTTGCATTAATTGAATTTGTTTCAATTATATTTGATTCAGGGATCACTAATTGGTTAGCACATTCAGTATTAACACAATTATCCTTTTGATTAAGATCGATAGATATGAGAACTTCCTTTCCCGCAAGTGACCCTTTGATTCTAATTAGCGCACGGACAAACATACTATAATTTTCAGGAAATGTTCCTTCTTTCCTTTCCAAATTAGATTAAATTTCCTTTTCATCAATGATTGATTCCATTTTGTCTGTTGAATTGAGTTTTTAGGGTTTTTAAGGTAACCCTTCCTAACTTCCTCTTCTTCTTTTTAATGAAACTTATTGTTCCTTCAAATTATATATATATATATATATATATATATATATATTTTAAATTTAATTAATTAAATTAATTAATATATTCTCTACAACCTTTGGATCCTTTATAAAAATAACTTTACGATTTCTTTATCACTTCAGTTACCTAAATTTTGACTTTAACTTGAACTTTATATATATATTTTGAATATATATAATTTTGAAATTTCAACAATTTTTACTATAACCTTCAAATGTAACTTTTGCCTTTTCTAAAAATTTTTAAGGTTCCTTGGCTTTTGTCTTTTAGTGACTATTTCTTCAATTGCTTTTTTGTTTTTATATTATTATTATTATGAACTTTTAAATAACTTTCCTTTTTTTATCTAAACTTTGTTGATTCCTATATAGATATATAGATATAAAGAAGGTACTTATGCGTATCTTTTACACCCACAGGTATATGGTTGGATACCCTTATACCAAATGAAGTATTTTCACTAGTTAAAAGTTATTATATTTCCCTTCATATATACAACAAGGTTGGCTCCTAATCAAGGTTTGATAAGATTTTATCTTTACGTTTTGCTTTTTTATTTTTTTTAATACCTTTAACATAAAAAATCAATGAATTCCAACGATTTTTCTTATTCAACCCTTATTTTTTTATATGTATAAACATAAATGGTTGTGTTGATTGGTTGCAACTCTTGGTAGATCGTTTTCAATGGTTTTACTTATGAATTGTCTGAAGAGGAACGACCACTGGATTAGTTTCAGCAGTAGCAAGGACGAAGGTGACTCCAAACAGTGGCGGAAATTGGTTGCAGTCAGCGGAAAAACTACGCGGACGGAGGGTGATGATGGGCTGACGACGGAACAAGCTGGTCCGTGTTTGTTTGGACACATGTTTTGGGCAATACTTCATGGATTGTGGCTGTGAGGAGAGGTATGACTATTGCAACAGTTTTGAGTGGTGGTTGTGCCAACGGTCTGCGAATGTGGGATGCTGCAGGTCAGGGTGGTCGTCACGGCGGTAATGAAAAATGGAAGTGGTGGCTGGGATGAGTGTCGGCGGTGCTGGTGTGGAAAACTATGGGTTATATCGTCGAAGGCAACGTGACCAGTACATTGGCGCGTGAATAGCCCGGGGTTCCTGACGGGCGGATGGCATTTGTGCAGGTGGGGCTCCAGCTACATACGGGAATTGTGATAACGCACGTTGTTAGGGTATGATGGTGAGGTTGACGTGAGGTCGATGGCGATGGTGGCGGGGAGCTGTGCAGCCCACGATAATTTAATTTAATTTTTTTCTATTTTTCAATATATATATATATATTTTACTTATTTTATTTCTCTCTACCTCATAGGTATTATTAATATTTTTTTTTCCTTTGGCGTTGTTTTTTTTTTGACTTTTTATTTTATTTTTAATCTTATTTCTTCTTTCTTCTTTTCTAATATACTTTGACTTTTTTTTTTTTAATCTTATTTCTTCTTCTTTTAATTTTAATGGCCAACGGCCTCTGACGAACTCAGCAACGGAGAATCTCCAAAATTTGTAATGAATTCTTCAGTCACGACGACAACAAATTTGACGATTTTTATGGTCAAGGACCTAGACCGAGGAGCATAGCTCTGTGCAGCGATGAACTGCCAGAAGATCGAACCCTCTGATACCAAATGAAGCGAACAAAGTTCCTTCGCAAATTAAAATACTCCAAAAAACTTGGAATACAAAGATATCCATGAGGATACAAAGATTATATTAGATAGTATGAAGAATGAGATATGAGATAGATTATTGAATGTTACAAATGATGCCTACTTATATACCTATGAAGGTGCCTCTTCACAAAAGGTCATGTCTTATTAGACATGGCCTTTCAAACTAATTACTAATTAACTAATTAATCACTATTTACATTATTTTATTCATGACATTTTCACAATTGATAACTAATACTATTGATGCAATCAGTTCCTTCTTTATACTTTAATCAACAAGTAGCTATACATGAAAAACTTCAACCATGCAAATCTTCAACAAGAGCAGTAAATAATGAACAATAAACAATAAGAGACAAGAGACACCAGGATTAGGCTCACAGCCAGGGAAAAACCCACAAGGGGAAAACCCAAAATTCTTTTCTTATGAGAGAGAGATTCTCTCCATCAAAAGTACATCAAAATGTCCCAATAAATCCAAATTACTCTTCAATGAGAAACATCAGTCAAAGTCTGTCAATGTAGAGAGAGAGTCAACTTCAAATCAGCTGTACTAGACTTCACAACTAGGACAAAGTTTTGTCCTGTGATCACTGTAACAAGAGGCAGAAATATAGTCCTTAAGCCGCTACAGACAACTCAACGAACTGTCACAGCAACTCGGCCCAAAACCCTCAGTCAACTCAGGTCAGTGTTACACCAAAAGCGCGAAGTTGCTGTCAGCGAAAATCAAGGTGCTTCTGAAGTTTTTGATCTCCAAAATGAACAGAACAGAAGTCAATTTGATGCTAAAAAACCACCCAAGTCAACTGTAGTCAATGAGCCTCGATAGAGATAGACAACATAGCCAAAAAATAACCCTTTTTCTGATCTTCGCATGTGTGGATAAGCTCTGAAGTAGTAGACCGAACTTGTGTTGTTGTGATGATCAAATGAGAGCCATTGAGCACATATATATGAGTCTTGTGTGGGTTAATTAGCCGTAATGGGGCCAACATGTAGGTCTCTTGAAGCTGACTTGTAGGAGACAACAAATTATTTCTTTTTCAAGTTTTTGCAGTGAAAAATGTCGACCATAGCTACATTATTCAACAGGAGAAACAGTTGGTCTGAGGCTGCAAATTCAAGGCTGGAAGAGAGCTGTCAGTGGCACGCAGACTGAGGAATTTAAGTCTGTTTGACAGCATAAATTTGAGTAAATTACTGCTGTGTTAGCACGAGTTCCTAGAGAACAGAGTTCATTTCTTCAGTCTGTCTGAGTGTAAATCCCAAGGCAGATGTCTGACAGAAGCACAGTGCAGGGTTCTGATGGAGGCAAGGGATTCAAGGACAGAGGCATATTTTTCTAGAAGGCCTGAGCACAAACTTCAAGGGAGAGATAAGTACTTGAAGTATATTAATTGCTGTGTAATAATTTCTCTTAGATTAGCGAATAAAATTCTTCTTAAGACTGGTTTTCCCTTTGTGGGTTTTTCCAGGGTCAGTGTTTGACCAAAAATAAGTGCCTTCAATTTATGTGTGTGCTTGTTAAATGCTTCATATCAGCTGAAAAGTGAAAGAAAAGTAGAGCTAGTCCTGTAATGTTTCTATTTCAATTTTCATTTAAGTTAAATATGCAATGAACTATGGGGTTGGGCATTAAACTTTTATGCAAAACTAAGTCGCATAAAGCACCGAAACGTTTCGGAGTTTCTGAAACGGGTATGTTTAGAAACATCACCTCTCAAAATGGAAACGTCGGCCGAACATTGTCTGAAACGTTATATATGTTTATATATATAAAAGGAAATTTATAAGTGAATAACACAATATCTTGCAAGAAAAAAGGGAATAAGACCCATAGATGACAATTTAGAAGGAAAACGATGTCTATATTAACTCTCATAGATGATTACATGATGGTCGAGTTTTGGTCGAGTTTCGGCCAAGTTTTGGAGTTTCGGGTATGGGTGCATACCGAAACGCTGGGTTCCTAGAAGTTTCATGCAACATAGATGTAAAACAAACTGAAACCAGGGAGGGCTACAGCAGAACCTAAATTTCTACAGTTAGTTCATTACATGTGAATTGTGTCCTCACTTGGGTTCAAATTCTAGCACTAATGCTTACTTTCTGGTCTAGTATGCAAATGAATTGGCATGGATACTTGATAATAACTATTCTATGTAATAATTATCGATATCTAAGGAAGGCATGTTGGTTATTGTAGAGGATGATAGTCAGTATTTGAGAGACATGTGGTTTCATTGGATATGCTTTATTGATGATCCTAATTTCCTCTAATAAGTTATATCCCATACTGTTGTTGAATGACTAGTAAAATGTAGTCATGGTCTTCTTAGTAAGTTGTCATAGTAAACACCCTTTTCTTCAATAGGGATGACATTGACATAGATGATTTCTTCCATTTGTATATTTAGAGTGACAACTTAATTTTGATGGTCATTTAAAGGTAGATTCTTGGAGACCAAAGGGCGAATCATCTTAGTCTTCACCAAATATATTTTTTCAGGATATTAAGTTTTAACATTCAACCAACTATCCACAAATGAAAGGCCCCAAGAATGCCCATGGTTTTCATCTTATATTTGGTGCGAGCATCATTTTGCACTAATATGTGATTGGTTTGCATATGCTCACCAAACATCTTTATTGACATAGTTGTTTACATTATTGCATTCTTCGCATCCATGATTAGGTGGGTATCAAACTAATTTCAACAGCATAAATATTATTCATGACTTGCAATGTTTACTTGTATGGTAAGGAATCATTATATTTTTGGATTCCTTAATAGCCATCAGTGTGTACGAAATTGCTAGCTTTTAATACACTTCGTGCTCACTGTTAACTGTTATCTGTAGTCATTAGAAAATTGCTAGCTGTCATGTTTGTGCCAATATACTATAATACTTGGTGTTAATATCATGTATTGGAATTTAGCTCTAAAATATTGATGTCATGTATTAGTATCTATCTCTAAAGTGTTAATATCATTTATTGGTTGATAGCTTTGAAGCATTCTCATGTATTGGCATCTAGCTCAAAGTTATAGAGATACTCCTGTTATGTATAATTATGGGTATTTTTTGATTTCTAATCTTTTCCATGGCTTTGTTTATGTAGAAAGCCATTGACTCCACCAGCGTCTCCAGGATTTTTAGTAAAAGAGAAGATGCAAGGCCAGGGAAAGTGCTATAAAGATAAATGTTATGAATACATCCGGAAATCTGTTGAGGCTCGCTTTGACAAATTGCTCTCAAAGGTGTTTCCATCATCTTTCTAGTTTTAAAATAGTAAATTTCATATGTTGGAACTGAAAGCAAGAAAGAAAAACATCGTGTAGTGCTATCATCTATGTTGTCCTAGGAAACAAGTTACCCTAAAAACGATGATGTCATGATGATGCAGCTTGTTTTTGAGGATTTGAAAGTTGCACTTGAAGAGGGACGCTCGGTATGCATTTTATTTGAAGCTTTTCTTCTGCAATTACATTAGAAAGACATTAGTAGAAGATTGCTAATTGACTTCCAATTGTTTCTTTGAATGATAGAAAGAATTATAAATTGTAATGATTGCATATATGGGAGCTTGCTATCAAAAACAAAGATTACTCAAACATTTCTATGTATTAAAATTACAAGGTACATGTATGAATGGAAGGGTTGAGGTAATCTACTTGTGTCCAAATGCGATCAGTTTACCATATGAATTACACTGGAGGCTTCAGTGGCATCTGAGTTAGCACATAATTCTTAATTGTTGTATGTCTCAACTAGCCTTGCAAGCATGTCACAAATTCTTTGAAAAAGGATAAGTTAGGAAGTTTTAGTGGCAGAATGTTAGTCTATCAGATGAACACAAGCATGTAATGCTATAGTACTGCTTCTTGTTTACACTTGCCTAGGTAGTGATGCAACCTCTCTCTTGCATGCTCACATTATGGCTCATTCTAATTCATAGCATTCCTAATTTGTCACATGTTACTGATATATAAAGTGGCCATTATATAAATGCTTCTTCTCTAAATTTTATTGAAGGGTTACTCCAACTAAATGCACATGCATGTTTCCTCGAGTTTCTGGTAATAAGGGTGGAAAAACAAAATATATTTAAAAATAATCAAAATTCCATACACTTGTAATTTTATAAACGTGGATAATCATTGATGAATACCAATAATTCCATATGAAACAAAAATATGAGCTTCGTTGAGAGTTGTTTCTTGGATTATTTTATTGTAACTTCCTAGAGGAGATTGTAGGACATCTACATGTGTTTGATGTCTAGATCCCAAAGAGGGAGGGTGGCATTGGTCATAGTGTTGAGAATTTGGAGTGCTTTAGATTAATACAAATTCTCTTCTAGATAATTACTTGTGAACGTTCTTATGTCTTCTCTTCTTATATTAACCTTTCATCAAGTCAATTATCAAGACCCAAGACTGGTATTTAAATAACTTGAACTGTGAGAAGGTAAATCAATGATTTACCTTCCTCACTATTGCTCTTGCTTCTCTTTAAGGTCACTGTCTTTGATCCGCACTTAGTATATATATTTCTGCACTGAAGTTTGCTGTGGATTCCGCACTATCCTTTTGTAGCACGCTGTCTTTAATATAGTGTCCGCAATTCCCTTCTGCTGTGATGTCCGCAAGTACTTAACACAATCTTCAACTGTGGTGTCCACAGTGTATTTGTAAATATATACTTCGTTTCCACTGTGATAACCGCAGATCTTCGTATACTTATCCTCCTTCTCTATTGTGATAACCGCAGATACTTCGTATACTTATCTTCCTTCTCTATTATGATAACCACAGATATTTCGTAAGTATATCCTCCGTCTATGCTGAGGTAACCGTAAGTCTGTAGTCTATATAAGAGTCCGCATTCAATAGTGTGTTATCTGCGTTGCTTATCCATACAAATGATCCGCAGACCTGGCTAATATATAGTGGCCAGTTCACACCTTTTTAGGCCGACCATCAAATATGGTTTAGGCCGTCTTCATCATAAGAGCCGACCATGACTTGTAGTTACTTTCCAAGTGGTGTTACTTCAGCAGAATGTCTTTACTTGATTATAAGATTATATGAGGGCTGTCAAGGTCAAACTGAATCCTTCATGAATATGACACCAGATTGTATTTATTCCTAGAAGACATCTTCTATACATAAATACGTAATTACATAGCCAACATGAAGACCGACCTAGTTACACTTTTCAACACTCCCTCTTAACTAGGGAGGTATTCATACAGGTACATGGTCACTTTCAAACTGAAGAATCTCATAAGAAGAATCGGATTGGTAATCGCATCTGTATAGCATCATATCAACCAGCATTGTCCTAGTGCAAGGCCTTGACTAACAGCCACATCTCTCAACGAGACAATGGGCTACAATGCTGGCGAGACACATGACTTATAGACACCTTTGTCATTGTCTCTCCAAGGTACATACTCCACTCGAGTGTTCCCAAAGTATGACCTTCTTGGACTATTCTTCTCTTGGGTAGCTAGCCCTCAAAGAATATCGGTCCCCGAATACTCTTGTCTTGAATGCCCTAACACATTCTCAAAGAGTATCGAATGCTAGATGATTACCCAATCCTCCATTCTGTCTTCCCAAGACCAGAATAATGTGTCTATCTCTCCCCCTCAACCTGATTACCCAATCCTCCATTCTGTCTTCCCAAGACCAGAATAATGTGTCTATCTCTCCCTCTCAACCAGGGAGGACCTTATTCCACAAGGGAATGTACTCATTCCTATACAAGGAATGTACCTAAGCTCATTCTTAGGAATTTACCAAGTTTCTTCCAAGTAAGAAAGTTATCATCAAGCTCCCTCTTAACCAGGGACCTCCAGCAGCAATGGTGAGACACCCAACTGCTCATGAAGAATTCCTGTTCTTGATGTCATGGATTTTGATATTGAGGAATCTCCAACTCTTAGCTTCACAGGGCACAGATCATCTATCACTTTTATCCTGATTCATGTCAACTGTCAGAAACTGATTCATCAGACTTCCTTATTTGGTCCACTATCGTGCCGTGTTGCTTTCCTTCGAATCATCTCCCAAGATCATAAATCCTTTCTCATGAGTAGCAGCCCTGCACAAATTAATCTAGATAAACATATACATATGAACTTTTTAAAACAAAAGTTACGTTAGTGATGATCTTTCACCATGACACCTTCTTGTAGGCATCGACATCCTTCATACAGATTGACACATCTCCTAATGATATGTTTTTCCAAGGGTCTTCTTCTTCACCAGACTTTTGTCAGAGTCTACATATCTTTCCAGGAGATTTCCTAGTCACATATTCTTGGCCTCTGGATGATAACTGCTTCTTGACATGGTTGCATTTTATGATCTCTTCTTCTTTGCACATTCTTGAATCCGAGGAACATACAACTTTTCTAGTTTCTCGTTCATATACATCTACCTCATATTACATGAGGACATATTATGTTGATTTCATCTGTCCATGCTGTAATATTCCCAATAATGGATTCTTCAACAGATCATGCCTGAAAAACGCATTCCTCAGGTATGAGGGCTTCAACTATCATATAATATCTCTGAAAATGTTCAGAAACCAAAATAAATAGCAGCATCAACCTTTACTCAGCTTTTAAGGGCAAAAAGGTGGGGAAAAGTGAGGATTTTGGCCCTAAAATGAGTGAATAGGGAAATCTGCGTATAATGACGGGTCAAGGTTCTAGAATATGTTAGAATAGGTCAAGAGGGACGTCCATGTCGAATTTCAGCTCAAACAAAGGTGTTTTGCTATATTAAACAGTTCCTCCTTCCCGACTAGTCAATAAAAACCCTGATTTCCCAAGACTTTGAATATGCAGAAATTTGCTGAAGCAAGGGCAGCGTATTTTCTGAAGGAATATGATGTATAAAACTATGGATAATCATAGAATGAGTTTGAGTACAAGGCATAGGCTTTCAGCAAGGTTAAACAACAATTTTATATAGAAAACCCCTCAAGATAGAGGTGTCGCAAGACAAGAAAATAATTCAGAAACCCTACAGCGTTTTCTGCAGTAGCTGTGAGACAGAAGATGCATATATAGCCAATAATAATGTATAGCAGCAAAAGAGAGTACAAATCTTGAGGAAACAACTTTGGCAGAAGAAATGCAAGTTTCCACAACACATGTACACAAACATGAAAGTACTGCTTATTTCTGCACAAACTCAGCATTTTTATGAAAAAAATGCATTAAGATAAAATGCTTCAAAATAATGTCAACACATGGACAAGGACAATCGATGGTCTAACATAAGCCAGAGCAAAGCTTCAACTCTTATAAGCAAAATATCTTCAATCTCTCCAAGAGATTGGTCGAAGCCACAATACGAATAAAAATGCTTGTTACCGACTAGATCGCAACTCAAATCGAAAATCAAATAGAGAAGGTTGAAGATGATAAGAAATCGAAAGGATTCTCCAATAGATTCTCAAAGTGGAAGGCAGTATCTTCACACTGAGATCTTTCTCTTCAAATCAACCCAAGAACCCTCACTGCAAATACACCAGGAAGATAACGCAGAAACTGAGAGAGACTGTGCAGTAGTGGAAATAAACACTTTGGCCAAGTGCCAAGATCTGCAAATCAACTCCAATATCCTCCAACCTGATCCTCCAAAGGAAAGAAAGACGCTCCCTCTGAAAAACAAGAGAAGGAAGTGGTGTCGTAAAGTCACCACGACAACACCCTACAACACAGTATTATGCTGCTACAGCAATAACGCTGTCCTGGAGGATGATGCTAAGAAAGTAACCTTCCCCGAGCAGGCACTCGAAGTCCCCCGGGGCTAAGGGTGAGATCTCCGCACGGAGACACTCGGTGCACTAAACAGTGCAGCAGACAGGCTAAACAGCCAGCGTGCCAAAGAAAGACAAATGTCTCACTCAATAATCAATAATCCAAGAATCCATGCATGAATAAAATGAGGAGGCTCCTTCATCTTTTATAGTGTTGGTTTCCCTCCAAAACCCAACGTAGTCTCTCTCTCTCCTCCACATCCTCATCCTTATCCACATTCTCATCCTTATCTCCACAAAAGCTTGGAGAAACTTCTAGAGTGTACATAGGCCCCCTCCTCCACGTGGTGTTGGGTCCCCCCTTGACTCCCACTTAAGTCACAACGTTGTGCTACTAGGTGGATATATTATTTCATTTAAGTGAGTTTAGACCCTCTTTACTCACTTTTTATTTACTTACAAACTACAGGTGGAAAAATAAACAAAATAGAATATTCCAATTTGCTGTTGCAAATTAGGAATATTACAGTCCCCCTCGGCAAAATGTTGCTTGCCCTCAAGCAACTACCTGAGCAAGTCTCCTCCTAGCGGATGCTCTCCACCGATACTGCAAAATATGCCTGGGTCCCAGATGCGCCACTGAATCTCCCGTGTACTCTGCATCATCCTGATATGAAGGGATCTCTCAATGCCAGGATCCCAAACTGATCTCTCATGGTACCAACCAACCAACAATCCTCCCAGATCCCATCGCCACCATGGCCAATAATAGCCCAAGTCCCATGGCTCAGACTGTGCACTGCCTCTAGCTATGACTGATGAAGACCATGGCTCCGGCTGTGCTATATCTGTCATGGTGTAAGCTGTCCCATCGACTGTGTACCAGCTCATCACCTCTCTCCACTCAAGGCATGAAGTGAGGAACATCTCTCTCATGTGGATCCTCCATCCCCAAGCAATCATCCAAACAAAATGAGCCACCTCCCGACAAGGCAACTCCTGAAAATCTCCTTCCACCTCAAGCTCCGGTAATGAAGGTGGGCTGAAAGTCTGATCTTGGCAAGCATCATGGCTTACCCCATGCTGTCCTTCTCTCCACTCATGACAAGTGTAGAGTGTATGCTGATCTTGGGCTGCAAAATCATTGCCCTCCAATGGCAAAGTGAAGAACAATCCTCCAAAGGAGGTTCCTCCAACAATGAAGAACAGGCTGGCCCAAAACAATTCATCCATGAAGAATAGGACATGTGCATCATGGATCATCCAATGAGATGTTTGCTGAAGGTGTTACATGAGGATACATAATGCAAACAATCTCTCACAAGGATACAACGTAGTCTCATCCACTGCAACTTCAGAAAATTACATGGCAAGCAATGTACAAGATTCATCACATCTACTAATGGATAGTAAATGGCTAAATATGACAACAACATAAGACCAAACACTTGCACATGGCTGTACAATGGATGAATATCAATCTCATGGCCCACCTCAAAAGAGAACACATATGTAGTAGTGGTGGCCATGCCTCCTCCCATGCTCCCATTAGAACATGTAGTGCAGAGAATGTGAGAATTCTTCCCACTCAAAGACACATCCAACTCATGTGTCTCCCTCATAATCAAGCCTCCCATACAAATCTGATCTATATCAGCAAATGGAGACATGATCAACAGCAAAATGAAGGAAACACTGAAGGTTACATGTGATGAAAAGAGGTACCAACAGCTTCCCCAACAAGTACAGCGCAGTTTTACAAGTTGCTGCTTGATAAGAGTACAAGGCAAAATGTTTATGTTAACCATGCATGTCTTCATATGATACATGATATAGTGCTACAAATGAACATACATGAGGTGATAAAACATTTTCCCAAAGCTACAAAAGAGATGGTTGCCTCCATCATGTAGATTGGCCCAATAAAACTCATGGAGCAATATGACAAGCTTGCCCCCTTGTGAAGCAATGCACTACATAGGAATGGCAAGAGTGTGCAAATCAATGAATGTATAGACAAACTCCTCACCATATGCTGGAAGTAAGATGGTACATGGATCCATAAATGAGTCCTCCATAGTGTTTTGGCATGCCATGAAGAAGAATGAACCATGTGCTACAAGAAGATAATCCTCCTTATGCTTGGAAATCCAAGTTAAGAAGAATATGCCATAGTGATAAATGTCTCTATCATCATTACCTCCTCTACGTGCAACAAATATGAAGTGATCCTGGGACCTATGGGTTATAGATCCACCATATCTCTGCTGGGCACACTTCATCCATAAATCTCTGCTCCAAGGTGACAATGTTGTGAGCTCATGCAAGTAAGCTCCTATCAATACAAAGCTCTGTTCTTTGACATGCTTCTTGTCAAAGACTCCTCTAATAATGCTGCAACAAATATGGGATACCTCCCAAGATGGAAGTGCTTCCCAATCATCATCAAAGACCAAGGAGATAGTGCCATCTCCTCCTCCTACAACATCATACAAAGTGTGAGATCAAATCTACCCTTGCTCTCCCAGAAACAAACCAAGCAACAAGACATTGTGTTGCCTCCCCATACCTCCATCATACCAATCATGTGATGAAGACACAATGAATGATATGAGTATCATATCAACACCATGCATCCATACTCTATGCTGCTCAATGATGCAAGTATCCAGCCATCTTTCCTTCATCCTCTGAATCTTAGGAAGAGTGTTTGCCAAGTGATGGCCAAACTCTTTCAAGAGTAACCAGCGCAGCCAAGCCTCCTGCTGCCCGGTATCATAGATCTGCAAGTACAAGTGATGGCCAAACTCCCTCAAGAGTAACTAGCGCAGCCAAGCCTCCTGCTGCCTGGTATCACAGATCTGCAAGTAGCCTCCTAGCTCCTTGCTCATCCTCCTCATCCACTCAATCACTTGTGGATGCCTCCTTCTTCTCCTCATCCTGGTACTCCTCCCATGAGGGCTACCATCCTCCCAAATCAAATTTTTGACTTCGCACTTCATGGGATTTTGAAATATAAACTTCTCAGGGATCAATGAGACCCTATCAAGAATCCAATAGGTGGTAGGTAAAAACCTCCCATCATGATGTGTATGGCTCAAAGGATGTCCAACACAAGCATGAGAGATGTTATCCATCCTAAGACGTCCTCCATCTTCTATCTGCTCTTGTGAGAAGGGAAGAAAAGCATTGCATCCCATAGTGTGTCGAAGTGCATCTCCAGTGAGATCTCTCCTTGAGACCTCCCCTTCATCCATGTTGCACAACGCAGTGCAACCAAGCTGCTCTTGGTCTGCATTTGGAACTTCTTGCAGGGCTACAAGAGTTCCTTCCTCACAAGTGTTGGCTGCCCCAACTGTTGATGCGTGTGGCTGCTCCTCCATGAGTGTGATAGCGTTTTCACAAGCCTCCTCAAGAGGTGATGTGATCTCTTCTTCTTGATGAGAATTGGAAGCGCATGGTACTTCCTCTTCTTTTTCTTCAATCTTCTTGACCTCCTCAACAGGGGATGCATCTTTTCTGGATCTGAAAAAAAATGAACTCTCCTTTTTCACCGTTCCGGTCTTCTTGGGCTTAGACTCACAGGGACTAGTGGATCCCTCATGCATGGGAAGAGGTGATCTTCTAGTAGTATGCTGCAACTCTGAACTCTGCATGCTAGAAATCCCACTGTTGCCACTGTACCTTCCTCCTTCATCCTGTCTGAGCTGACAGTAATCTTTGAAGGGCAAAGCTGCTTTGAAGTCTTCCCCCATGGACTTCCATTCTCGGAAATAATCTCCAAAGGGTACATGACCACGCTGTTGTGAGATCCTCATATTTTCCATAGATAACTAGCTCCACAGGCTGAGCCAGAACTATGCTCTGATACCACTGTAATATCCCAAAAGGGAATTTTCAGCAGATCATGCCTGAAAAACGCATTCTTCAGGTATGAGGGCTTCAACTATCATATCATATCTCTGAAAATGTTCAGCAACCAAAATAAATAGCAGCAGCAACCTTTACTCAACTTTTAAGGGCAAAAAGGTGGGGAAAAGTGAGGATTTTGGCCCTAAAATGAGTGAATAAGGAAATCTGCATAAAATGACGGGTCAAGGTTCTGGAATATGTTAGAATAGGTCAAGAGGGACTTCATGTCGAATTTCAGCTCAAACAAAGACGTTTTGCTATGTTAAACAGTTCCTCCTTCCCGACTAGTCAAGAAAAACCCTGATTTCCCAAGACTTTGAGTATGCAGAAATTTGCTGAAGCAAGGGCAGCGTATTTTCTTAAGGAATATGATGTATAACACTATGAATAATCAGAGAATGAGTTTGGGTACAAGGCATAGGCTTTCAGCAAGGTTAAACAGTAATTTTATATAGAAAACCCCTCAAGATAGAGGTGCCGCAAGACAAGAAAATAATCCAGAAACCCTACAGCGTTTTCTGCAGTAGCTGTGAGACAGAAGATGCATATATAGCCAATAATAATGTATAGCAGTAGAAGAGAGTACAAATCTTGAGGAAACAACCTCTCAAGAGAAGAAATGCAAGCCTCCACAACACATGTACATAAACATGAAAAGTACTGCTATTTCTGCACAAACCTAGGCTATGAAAAACGCAGTCTAAGATAAAATGCTGCTCCAAAATAATGTCAACACATGGATATGACAATCGATGGCTCAAATACAATAGGGGAGCAAAGCTCTAACCCTTATAAGCAAAAATATCTCAATCCTCCAAGGGATTGGCTGAAATGCACAATACGACAAAAATGCCGGAGTTGCTGGGCAGCTACTGCAACTCCAAACTGAAACCAAATAGAGAAGGCTGAAGATGATAAGAAACTGAAATAGACCCCCTCCAATAGATCTCCAAAGTGGAAGGTTGATCCTTACACTTGAGATCTTCCCCTCGAATCAACCGGCAAACCCTCACTGCAAATACACCATGAAGATAACGCAGAAACTGAGAGGGACTGCGCAGTAGTGGAAATAAACACTTTGGCCAAGTGCCAAGATCTGCAAATCAGCTCCAATATCCTCCAACCTGATCCTCCAAAGGAAAGAAAGACTCTCCCTCTGAAAAACAAGAGAAGGAAGTGGTGTCGTAAAGTCACCACGGCAACACCCTACAACACAGTATTACGCTGCTGCAACAATAACGCTGTCCTGGAGGATGATGCTAAGAAAATAACCTTGCCCGAGCAGGCACTCGAAGTCCCCCGGGGCTAAGGGTGAGATTTCCGCACGGAGACACTCGGTGCACTAAACAGTGCAGCAGACGGGCTAAACAGCCAGCGTGCCAAAGAAAGACAAATGTCTCACTCAATAATCAATAATCCAAGAATCCAAGCATGAATCAAATGAGGAGGCTCCTCCATCTTTTATAGTGTTGGTTTCCCTCCAAAACCCAATGTAGCCTCTCTCTCTCCTCCACATCCTCATCCTTATCCACATCTCATCCTTATCTGCGCAGAAGCTTGGAGAAACTTCTAAAAACAAAGAAGACGCCATTTTAGAGACTATCGGTCCTTAAAACAAACTCAATAACATTTGTTCGATCCTAATTACAGAGAAATCGACAAACGAAGATATGGTCTTAGTATGAAGGCAACAAGACCAATTCTGTGAGAGCGAGTTTAATTCTATGACAACAAGTTTAATTTCTGAAACAATGAATTAAATCTCCGAGGGAAAGCATCCCGGTCAAAGCAATCCCAAACTTTCACGTCAAGTCTGTGGTTGGTCGTGGAGAGGTGCGACTTTTCACGGGAAGCGGTGTGGTGTTTAATACACGGTGATAGGTTTTTATTAAGCGGACGAGTATGACGTCTAAATGGGACAGGTAATTAAAAAAAAAAAAAAGTGAACGAATTTTTTTTGATTAATAATTATAATATATATATTATATAATTTACAATCCATTATTATATATATATATATATATATATATATATATATAATTTATATAATAAAATAATAATAATAATAATAATTATTATTAAAAAAAAAATTGGCAGATAAATATTCACCACCTCATACACGCTCAATGTCTTCATCAATGTCGATGGCCGAATTCCAAAAAAAATTGTTGGATCTTGAGAGTAGGATCAATAATAATTTCGATGATTTCAGCAAAAGATTAGTCGATCTCGAGGGTACTGTTGCAAGACATTCCAACAACATCAAAAAGCTTCAAGATACGACAAATTGGATAGAAAGACAAATTTGGCTAAATCATAGCGAGGCCACAGAAAATCATAGCCAAGCAATGCAAAAGCTAACAGATATCTGCGACAAGATAAATCAGACACAAGGACCAATATTCCCGAATATGGAACATAATCAACAGAACAATTCAGTAGATTCAAGAAATTCAGAAGATCATCATGAAAAAACCGACTCTCACAAAACATCATCCCCACACCATCAAGAAGACAGTATTGCATATTTTCAAAATGAGCGGCTTTGGAATGCATTTGCTAATCAATACCCCCTTCTCGTTCCACCGTTAGCATACCAATGAAGAGCAAAAATCAAGCTACCCAAGTTCGACGGTAATGAAAAAAGTAGCGTTGCATGGCTTAATAAAGCCGAAGATTATTTTGAGATTTACGACATTAATAGTGATGACGAAAAAATTAAGCACGCTTCCATGAAAATGGAAGGAGAAGCATATAATTGGTATATGTGGTGGAAAAAGACGACGCTTGCTATTAGTTGGACGAAATTTAAGGATGCGTTCTTTAAAAGATTTCAAGGTATAAAGGAAGAAAAGTTTTTTTCAACATTCATCAAATTACGCCAAAAAGGAGATGTGGATGAGTACACTTGAGAATGGGAGACCTTAGCGACACGAGTACATGGATTGTCAGAATCTCGTTTAATCCAGTCTTTCGTCTCAGGACTTAAAACCCATATACAAGTATAGCTCAAGCTTCACGACATTACATTAGTAGAACTAACAAGACAAAAAGCAAAAGGTGCTGAAAAGAAATTTGAAAGGTTATTTTGGTCAAAACTAGAAAGAGTATATTCGAGACGAAGGTTTCCTCAATCTACAAATGTAGATAACATAAAATATGTTCCACCACATCTTCGTGAAGGAGACAAATCTAACATGGAAATACAAAGGACGAGAGAGGGCAAGTGCAAACGTTGTGGCGAAAAGTGGGACCCTAAGCACAGGTGTGCTAATGGAAAAGAAAAAAATCTGTATAATTGTGAAGCAACTAATGACTCTAACAATGATGATTCAGATGTAGAAGGAATTGAAGACACCCTAGAGTTCTCTCCAGAAGTAGATGACGAAAGCATTTCGCAAGTGTCATTATCAGCTATGACAGGTATATCACAACCTCAGACACTAAAATTAACATGACATATTAAGAAAAACAACGTAATGGTTCTCATCGACATTGGCAGCACCCACAATTTTTTAGATTCAACCATGGCCAAAAGACTCGACATCTTTACTTTTCCCATGCCTAATATGAAGGTAATGGTGGCCGATGGTAAGAAGATTGAGCAGGTAGGGAAATGCCATAAGGTCAAATTACAGATTAAAGACTTTAGTTTAGAATCTCCATTCTATACCGTACCACTAGGAGGAGTAGATTTGGTCTTAGGAATTCAATGGCTACAAACCTTAGGTACTTATTCTGCCAACCATCAGAAGCAATTTATAAGCTTTAAGTGGGAAGGGCAGAAGCATAAGTTATATGGATTCCAAGCACCATAAAATCAAATCGTATCGTCATCCCAGTTGATGAAGATGATTCGAAAAGGAGCGCTAGCCTATATAGTACAATGCCATCAGTTAGAAATGTTATCTACAAAAAGGATCCGCGAAGGGTCACCATAAGTACAAGGACTTGTTCAGAAACACGAAAAAGTATTCCAAGACCTGTCAATGAAAATGCCTCCTAATAGGGAAATCGAACATACAATAGAAGTCAAGGCAGGATTAGACCTTGTTAACATCAAGCCTTATCGCTACCCGCATCACCAAAAGACTGAAATTGAGAAGATAATCCAAGACCTTTTAAAATGTGGGGTCATCTTAAAAAGCAAGAGTCCGTATGCCGCCTCAGTTATATTGGTAAGAAAGAAGGATGGATCGTTCTGGCTATGAGTTGACTACAGAGGATTAAATAAGATAACAATTAAAAATAAGTTTCCAATTCCGTTTATCGATGAAATGCTAGATGAGCTACATGGCGCAAAATACTTCTCTAAGTTAGACTTAAGGTTAGGATATTACCAAATCAGAATCAGATTGGAAGATATACCAAAAACTGCGTTCCAAACACACGAAGGTCACTACGAGTTTAAAGTAATGCCCTTTGGGTTAACAAATGCACCAGCGACGTTCCAAGCTGCTATGAACGAATTGTTTCGTCCATATCTTAGGAAATTTGTACTAGTATTTTTTGATGATATTTTGATTTATAGTAAAACTTGCAAAGAGCATTTGTAGCACTTGGATAAAGTTCGAACGTTATTAGAAGATCATCAGTTTTATGCTAAGAAATCCAAATGCACCTTTGGAAAAGAAGAAGTCGAATATCTGGGACACATAATATCCCATGAAGGTCAAAGTGGACCCTTCTAAAATCAAGGCTATAAGGGAATGGAATAAACCAGTGAATATATCCAAGCTAAGAGGATTCTTAGGATTAATGGGATACTATTGAAGATTTATTAAAGACTATGCACACATAACTGCACCTCTTACAAATCTTTTAAAGAAAAATTCGTTTCAATGGAATGAAGAAGCAGGAAAGTGTTTTGAAGAATTGAAGGAAGTAATGTCTAATGCACCAGTGTTGGCAACTCCCAATTTCTCTAAACCATTTATCATCGAATGTGATGCCTCTGGATTCGGTATAGGTGCAGTATTAATGCAAGAAGGGCACCCTATCGCTTTTGAAAGCAGGGAGCTCAATAAGCGAGAGCGTCTCAAGTCCACATACAACAAGGAAATGCTTGCAATTATGCATGCATTGGCCAAATGGAGACAATATCTGTTAGGGAGTAAATTTTCCATCCGAACGGATCATAACAGTCTTCAGTATCTCCTTCAACAAAAAACACTCTCTGAAGAACAACAAAAATGGATTGAAAAAATTGCCGCCTTCGACATGGAGATATTACATAAGGGGAAAGACAATGTAGTAGCAGATGCCCTGTCCAGGAAGGATGAAGAACCAACACTACTTGCAGTCTCGGTTGTTGTTCCTGTGTGGCTCAATGAGATTCGAAGTGAGTACGCCAAAGATCCAGAAATGTCCGCTATAATCAATAATCTCCCAGGAAATTCAAAATTTGATTGGAAGAACGATATCTTATGGTACAAAGGAATAATTTATCTAAATTCCAAATCCAAGTTTATATAAAAAATACTCAAGGAATCACATGATTCCATGTCATCTGGGCATGTAGGATATTTTAAAACCTACTACAATGTACATCAGTCCTTCTTTTGGAAGGGTATGAGTCACGATATTCAAAAATATGTAGCAGAATGTGACAAGTGTCAAAGAAATAAAAGTGAAAATATTATGACACCTGGGTTACTTCATCCCTTAAATATTCCGAATCAGAAATGGGAAGAAATATCAATGGATTTTATTGAAGGGTTACTTGTATCTGATGGAAAGGATAAGATCTTCATAGTAGTCGATAGACTCACTAAATATGCTCACTTTATTGCTATGAAGAAAACAGACTCTGCAAAGCAAATTGCTGAGATATTCTGCCAACATATTTATAAATTACAAGGATTCCCGAAAGTCATTGTTAGCGACAAAGATGCCAAATTTAAAGGAAATTTTTTGAAGGAATTGTTCAACCATATAGGAACCTACCTAAACATGAGCTCAGCTTACCACCCCCAAACGGATGGAAAAACAGAGGTTGTCAATAAATGTTTGGAAGCTTACCTACGTTGTTGTGCTACAGCAAAACAAAATAAGTGGGTTCAATGGTTTCCTCTTGCTGAGTGGTGGTATAATTCTACTTACCATACATCAGCAAAAATGACTCCAATCCAAGCTTTATATGGATACGAGCCCCCGAAATGGAAAGATCTCGCTTCAGTCCAGTCAAACCTACCAGCGGTTAAAAACTAGCTAGAAGAACCCAAAAGGTTGTCCAAGTCCTAAAAGAAAATCTGAATATTGCACAGAACTGTATGAAGCAACAGGCTGACCGCAATCGAACTGAGAGATCATTTGAAGTTGGAGACTGGGTGTTTGTCAAGCTCCAACCATACAAGCAGTTGTCCTTGAAACAAAGAGGGAAACATAAATTAGCTCCAAAGTTCTATGGTCCGTATCAAATTATCAAAAAGATCAGTCAAGTCGCTTATGGGTTGAGCCTTCCCGATACAAGTCGTGTTCACAAAGTCTTCCATGTGTCATGCTTAAGAAAAGCACTGGGTGACCATCAGTCATCCCAAACGACACTCCCAATTTTGGATGATGAAGGAAGGATCATTTTGGAGCTCGAAAGTATCCTATCTACTCGAGAAAAGAAGCTACGCTCTCGTGTTATTACGGAATATTTAATCAAATGGAAGGATTTTCCCATAGAAGAAGCCTCTTGGGTAACCCAGGAAGCATTTCATCAAATCATCAACAACAGCGAAGTGGTAAAAAGCAGCGACATAGCACTGTGTTGAACTGTAGGCTTCATTTTCCATCATTTCACTTCCCTTTTCACTCAAAGAATTCCATTTTTCACCCTCATTCCCTTCCATAAAATCCCTCAAAATACCTTCATTTTGACCTCTAAATCATCCTAAACCCCTTTTAAACCTTATATTTCCCTCTATTTGGTTTAAAAATCCCTCCTCTCACCTATCGGAACCCTTACTTGGCCTCAAAAGCCTTTGTTTTTGGTCTAAAAATCACTCTTCTGCACTATATAGGTCTTAGGCCCCTGAGGGCTTATTTCCTTTAAGCCTTTTTCCCCATATAACCTTAGCCCTGCAATCGGGTGCTTAAAGTTTTAGACCTCCATGCCAAAACCCATTTTTTCCTTCTATTTTTCCATTTCCGACTTTAAGTTTTTTAAACAGATCTGGACTGTTGATCTCTGTAGATCAACGACCATCAGGCCCCCATCCTTCTGCCCAGTTCACCTACCTTCCCTTTTCCCCTTTCAATATATTTGCTCCTTCTTTAAATCTCAACCGTCCATCAAAAGAATCCAACGATCAGAACTTAACCCGATGACCCAGTTTCACTGGGGCCTACCACCCACCATATACAAAGGCCCGCCCAATCTAATTATGACACCTAGCCTCCACTCCAACGACTCATCACGCAACTTTCCCATCGCACTCATTCCGCGCTGTTGGATCTGTAGCCTCCGATCCAACGGTTGACGATGCATATAGCAAAATTTTTGCGCCTAAAGTTTAACGCTAATTTTTTTTCCGAAATAGGCGATTTTCATTTTCCACGTGTCGAGCGATAAATGGAATCGCGTTCCAAAAGTTAAAACCGCCTCCCCCCCAAATGCTGTGTGAAAACCACTGATGGTTTTCCCAAAACCACTAATCCTCAATTCGCACCCTAAATCAAATTTAAACCCCTGTTTCATTTACATACAGTTTTCTCCTTCTGCTATTTATTTGAGCCTCAAAATTGTGCCTTCTTTCATCTTACTTTACCTCATTTTCCTTTTTCCATTGCTATCCTAGACCCAATTGATCAATGAATTTAGTTAAAATTACTTCTAGAATGATTTACATGACTGACTTGCTAAGTTTTGTGATTTTTGCCATTGTAAAGCATTTTGACCGGAACTAGCTGCAGAATGCAGACATTCCGTAGCTAACCGGCGATTCTGCAGTTGCCTTCACGTTTGAGTATGTTCCAGGTGGCCTCTCAAGGAAAACCGCATATGGGCATAATCCACGTCATGTCTACATGGTTCGTTGCTCATCATGGAGGAAGAAACGAATTTTGGGTACGGTTTTGGAACGTGGGAACACATTTAGGAAAGCAGACTTCTATTAGGACTGTCTCAGTCCAGATGTCTTTTTCCTCTTCACGCAGCCACTTCAAGAGTCCTAATGTGATTCCGATAAGGAAAGATAGTGTTCCTGAATTGTTGCAAGTCTTGTTATGTGCATTTGCTTTATAAACACTTGGGAAACCGAGAGCTATGTTAGATTTTGATGTTAGATTTTATGATAGATTTTGTTTAGACTCTGTGCTACATTTCTGAAGATGCAGAGTGTTATGTTCAAGTTCTTTCATCTTTAATGAAGTAGACAGTGTTGTTTTGAAGGTGTTGATTTAATTTGGAGTTGAATTCCGTCAGGTGGTAGAGGGCCCCTGCCTCTTGCACGGATTTATTTTGCGTAAATTAGATAAGTCTTCTAGTTGCCTTTACACTTTGCATTTGAATTAATAGTTGTTTTAATTAGCTACTGTATTCGTACTCATTCTAAATCTTCCACAAGAAGACACTCTTCCAAAAGACTATAATGATGAATGGAAAAATGACTATAGTATTGTAGGATTAGAAGTTGAATTCATAGTTGTTTTTAATTAGCTACTGTAGTTATATTCATTCTAACTCTTCCACAAGAAGACACTCTTCCAAAAGATTATAATGATGAATGATGAATAGCTATAGTACTGTAGGATTTAGTTGTAGTTTTTGCTATTCACTATCACAATTACACTTGTTCTAATCACTCTTCCACAAGAAGAAACTCTTCCAAGAAATTCTTAAGAAGTTCAAGACATGACCGTGATAATGAATGATTTAGTTGTGTGTTTGTACTAAGTATCATCTTTGTTCTTGCTCTTAAACGCTTGCCCAAGACATCATAATGACGAGTAGGATATGGATATGATATCTTAGTTTTTCATTTGCTTTCAGTCCTTTATGTTTGCATTTGCACTCAATTACACAGTCATAATTGTTCTAGCTCTTCCAAAAGAAGGAATTATTCCAAAATATCAAGAATGATGGACAAACAGATTGTGTAATTTCATAGAATAATGCATGATAGCATAGTTAGGATGCTCCGGAGTTTCATTGCACTTAATTCATGATTCAGTTATTTTATTTTGGGTTTGATAATGACTTGTAGTTTAACACTGTTTTAGGTTAGTGACACCTTAGGTTTGGTTGTAGTTCAACTCATTGCATTTGCACTCCACATTCAATTGTTATTCACTGCACATTAGATTACTTCAGTTGTTAGGATTAACAAAACAGCCTTCATTATTCACAAACCTCTTCTTGTTCTAAAATCTACAATTGATCTATAACCATATGAACAGAAGACAAACATCACTTTAAGGCCTAAAGTACTTCTGCAATTTCCTCATCATTTCATAAACAGAGCTCTCCCTCAAAAGACTACTTTGAAAAAGAAATCAATAACTCTTGAGTAAAGGTTTTGTGACATTCAATTAAATTGCAGAATAGAACTAGGAACTAGTCCTAGAATAGAAGATCTTAGGATGGTATCAATTGTTTTCCTCCAAATATGTTTCAAATCTCTAATTAAGGACAAAAATGTTGCATCATTGTAAGATTAGTTGTTTAATTGTTTAGTTAGAGGATTTGCATACCTAGTGATCATTTCTCAAGTTTATTTTGTGTTTTGAATTATTTGTTTGAAAGTCATTATCAAGCTTTGCTTTTATTTAGTCATAGTTTAGGTTCAGCTTCAGTGTTTCCAATTGCATTTGCCATTTGTTATCCATCAATTAGGTTTAACTCTGTTTTTAATCATCAGCTCATTTCCATCAACTTTCTAGGCATTTTCCTTGTGAACATAAAACCACCAAAAGACCAAAAACATCACAAAAAACTACACACAACGCATTAGGAAACAAACACCTAGGTACATACAGTACACTTCACTTCAGCAGTTTACAAATCCTGGTTGACAATTAAATGAGCTCAGTTTAGGAGACTAGATTGAGACCAAACATTTTGGCGCCGTTGCGGGGGAAGTGAAAACTAGGTAACCTTTGTTTCTTAGCATCCAAAAACAATTTTATGCGTAGGGAGAGAGATTCAAGGGGAAGATTTATAAGCAGCAGAGGCAGAAGTTTGATTTCTAGAACACCACTTGTTTCATCTAGATCCAAAGCTAGTACACCTTCAACTCAAACCCATCTTCCATCCTCCCTTGATCCTGGACTTCTAGAAGATCTAAGGTCAACTATTCCATTAGAGAAACCTTCCACTTCATCCATTGAACCTGCCATAGAAGAAGATCTAAAGACTCCTAGTAGGGATACAAATCTTTCCACTTCCACAGGAGAGTCAACCATGGCAGAAGAAGGAGGAGGAGGAGTTTTTAATGGAGAAAACACACTGTTTGGAGGTAGAGGTAGAGGTAGAGGAGAAGGAGGTAGAGGTGAAAATGGAGGAAGAGGTAGAATAGGAAGCTCTTTTGGGTTCCCTATAATTGATGAAGAAACCAATACAACCATGAAAAACATTTCACCCTTTGTCCTTCCAAACTTCTATGGACTTAAAACTGAAGATCCTGAAACTTTCTTATTCGAATTTGAAGTGCTGTGTAGAACTTATGACTACCTACAAGATGCTCAAAAACTGAAATTATTTCCTTCAACTTTGAAGGGAGCAGCATTGAAGTGGTTTATGAGTCTAATCAGTAGTTCTATTAGAACATGGGAAGATATGAAACAAGCATTTCTAGAGAGATACTTGGATTATTGTAGCCGGTTAATCATAAGGAAGAAGTGTTCAAGATGTTACAAAAAGAATATGAAAACTTAGAAGATTTGTTGGAAAGATTTAATTACAACATCAAAAGGGAAAAAATGGAAAATCTAGATCAAGACACCTTAAAAGCTCTTTTGTTGAAAACAATTAGGGATGAATGGTTGGATATCCTAAACATGATGGGAAAAGGGGATATATCACAACTTACATTACCTGAAATATCTGAGTTATGTATCAACCTTTCCAGAGGGAAATCTAAAACTGTCAAAGGTCCAAGAGATCCTGCTCTTGCAAGGGCAAGTAAATCTGCTTCTGGGACAGTAAGTAGATCGGAAATAGGACACATGCTTGATGACTTTAAATCTGATATCTTAGGGAGTCTTAGTGAACAAATAGACACCCTTAAGATACAAAACAAGCAGAAGGCTGAATCTGATGCTTTGGAAATCTTTTGTCCCAAATGCAGAAAGAAACATGCCCTAAGAGAGTGTCCTTTGGATGTAAAAGTTATAGAAACCTGTGTCATTTGTTCTGAGAAACATGAGACCAAGAATTGTCCTTCTCTTCCTGGTCTCAAGGCTATTTTTCAGGAAGAAATTCCTACAGATTCCACAGAGTCTCTTAATTTTGTATCTAGAAGACCTTGGCAGGGACCTCAGACACAAGGATTCCATGATCAAATGTATAATCAACCTCCACCTTGGAATTCTTGGCAGCAACCTTGGCCCAAATTTCAAAATCAATCTCAAGCTTGGGCACAAGGATCACAAGGTCCCTATGGAAGATACTCTCCATATTATCAGTATCCACCATCCTATCCACCATATCCACATTTTTATCCTCAAAATCCTCAACAAAATTTTCCTCAAAATATTCAACAAAACTTTCAACAAAATCCTCAACAACATCATCAGAACCAACCACATCAAAATCAACCACTTCCATTACCATTCCCTCAAAAATCCAATCAATTTCCAGCTCAACCCATATCAAACCCCAATAATAAAAACCCTCAGAATACATACATGATAGAAGGTCAACAGTTTCCAACTTATTTAATTACTCCTCTAGACCTTAGTGATGTCCAACTTAGGTCTGGAAGGATACTTGAGAAGAGGAAACCTTCTTTGATCATACAAGAACAAGATAATTCTGAGGAAGACTCTCTACGGGTTAATAAAAGTCTTGAGGAAGACACATCCTTTCAAGACCCACACATTGAAAAACTAAAACAAAAAGATCCAATAAATCCAACTCCTATATTAGAGCAACCATCCACATCTACTTCTATACCTCCCTTTTCGGAAAGATTACAAATTGATAGAGGTGTAGAAAAACAAATCATGGTGCCTAATTATGATTTCTTAGATGAATTGAGAAATGTTTGCATTAAAATTCCATTATTGCAAGCCATCAAGAAAATCCCAATTTTAGCCAAAACAATAAAGGAGTTGAGTATGAAGACAACAAGAAAAAGAATAAGAGAAACCAAGAAAATTCAACTGGTAGGACAAATAGCGGACATTATGATGGGTAAGATTACTATTCCAAAGTACCTTGACCCAGGAAATCCAGTTGTCAAAATTCACATCAATGGAATTGAAATTCAAAACACACTCATTGACTTAGGAGCGGCAATAAATATCATGAGTAGACAAATCATGGACAAACTGAAACTTCCTAATCTTCTCTTTACACCCACACTATTACAATTAGCAGATAGATCTGTGATCAGACCAGATGGGGTAATAGAAGACATTCCAGTGTCCCTAGACTCTAGGGAGTACCCTGTGGATTTCATGATCCTAACTCCTAAGAATAATCTAGGAGGCCATCATGTTATATTAGGAAGACCTTGGTTGGCTACAGCTGATGCTTTTATTAGTTGTAGGTCCGGTGATATGTATATTTCTGATGGTAGTTCAACTAAGAAATTCACTTTATATCCTCCAGCTAGGACAATTACAGATATAGATGACACTCAATGGATAGAGGATGAAGAAGATTTACAACCACTCTTCACAATTTCAGAAATTAGTGAAGATAATCAAATTCTGAATACTCTAGAAAATTTTGAATCCTCTCCAAAACACAAACATGAATCATTTCAAGAGGGATCCAATATTGAGTTTTTGTCATCTAGGCAGATGTCTCTTCATTCTATGGACAAATTTGGCAGCTCTACAAGTGAAATTTTTCAAGGCAAAACTTTGAACATAAACAAGAACCTAGAAAAATCTCAACAAGAAGAGTTATTCAAAGTATTACAGAGACATTCTTCTGCATATGCATGGGAATACACTGACATGAAAGGGATAAGTCCCAAGACTTGTACTCATCACATCTATATAGACGCAAATTGCAAACCAATCAGACAGCCTCAAAGACGGATGAATCCAAATCTTAGGGAAATTGTTAAGGAAGAATTGCAAAAATTGTTAAATGTTAATTTCATCTATCCTATTTCAGATAGTCAGTGGGTTTCTCCTTTGGTAATTGTGCCAAATAAAAATGGAAAATGGAGGGTGTGTGTTGACTACCGAGAACTGAATAAAGCTACTCTTAAAGACCATTTTCCCTTACCTTTCATAGATCAAGTATTAGATACATTAGCTGGCAAAAAGTACTTTTCATTCCTAGATGGGTTTAGTGGTTACAATCAAATCCAAGTAGCACTTGAAGACCAAGATAAAACCACATTCACCTGTCCTTGGGGTACCTATGCTTACCAAGTATTGCCATTTGGATTATGCAATGCACCTGCAACATTCCAAAGGGCAGTATTAGGAATTTTTTCGGATCTAATACATGACTGTGTAGAGGTGTACATGGATGATTTCACGGTTTATGGGGACACATTTGAAGAGGCTTTAGAAAACTTGGAAAAAGTCTTAAAAAGATGTCAAGAAGCAAACCTTTCACTTAGTCATGAAAAATGTTTTATGATGTTCACTGAAGGTATTGTTTTAGGGCACCACATTTCGGGGGATGGGATTAGAGTTGATGAGGCGAAAGTTGAAGTCATTTCTAACCTATCCATTCCAAGTTGTCAAAGAGATGTTAGAAGTTTTCTAGGATTTACAGGGTATTATCGGAGATTTATAGAAAACTTCACCAAAATAGCATCTCCTCTCTTCAAATTACTCACCAAAGATTGTGAATTTAAGTGGACTTCTGATTGCCAGTTAGCTTTTGAAACCCTGAAAACCAAAATTTCTGAAGCACCCATATTAAGGGGACCTAACTGGAAGTTACCTTTTCATATCTCGACAGATGCTTCCGATACAGCTATAGGAGCAGTATTGGGACAAAAATATTTGATTCCCTATGCCATCTATTATACCAGTAAAAATTTGACTCCTGCAGAGTTAAACTATACTGTAACTGAAAAAGAGTTTTTAGCTGTTGTTCATGCCATAAACAAATTTAGACACTATATAACAAGCTATGAAACTTTTGTTCACACTGATCATTCTGCAATTAGATACTTAATGAACAAATCAATCACTAATGGCAGAGTTATAATATGGTTGTTGCTCTTACAAGAATTCAACATTACTATTCTAGATAGGCCTGGAAAACAAAACACAGTAGCTGATTTCCTATCTAGACTCCAAAATATCAAAGATGACACTTCGGTTGAAGATCAATTTCCTGATGAATATCTTTTTGCAATCTCTACTCAAACTCCATGGTTTGCTGATATTGCTAATTATTTAGTTTCAGGAAAATTTCCTTCAATTATGAATGCAAGGGATAAAACAAAAATCATTAATGATAGTGCAAGATATTCATGGGTCGCTAATGAGTTGTACAAGACAGGTTCAGATTTGATCATTAGAAGGTGTGTTCGTGAAGATGAGATGCCTGAAATTCTCAAGGCATGTCATGATGAACTTTGTGGCGGACACTTTGCAGATAAGAGGACAGCCTATAAGATCCTTAACTTAGGATATTATTGGCCATCCTTGTTTAAAGATGCTAAGGAGTATGTCAAAAGGTGTGACAGTTGCCAAAGGGTGGGGAAACCTTCTCCTTCAGGTGAGATGCCATTACAACCTTAGGTACACATTGAACCTTTTGAAAAATGGGCTTTGGATTTTGTAGGACCTATTAGTCCTCCATCAAGACAAAAGAAATACATATTAGTTTGCACTGATTATGTTACTAAGTGGGTAGAAGCTAAACCATTACTTGTTGCTAATGAATCATATGTAGTTACTTTTCTTTTTGAGGATATTTTTACTCGTTTTGGTGTCCCAAGGGAAATTGTTACAGATCAAGGAGCTCAATTTACATCAAGGCTAGTGGAGAAAATGATGGAGAAGTACAAAATCAGACATAGAAAAACAACTCCTTATCATCCACAAGCAAATGGTCAAGTGGAATCTACCAATAAAGTCATTGAAGGAATCCTAACAAAGACTGTTCATCTACATAGAAGAGATTGGGTAGATAGGCTTCCTGAAGCCTTGTGGGCCTATAAAACTACATGGAGAAACACAACAGGCCATACTCCTTATGAGCTTGTTTATGGAAAGCAAGTTTTGTTTCCCATAGAGTTCCAAATTCAAACCTTCAAGATGGCAGTTCAGCTAGGACTTGATTTAACGGAGGCACAAAAGCATAGATTGGAGCAAATTAATGAATTGGATGAGATCAGACAAGATGCAGTTCAGAAAACAAGTCTAGTCCAATAGCAAAGGGCTAGATGGCATGACAAGTACATCAAAGAGAAGAAATTCAAAGAGGGTGACTGGGCTCTCTTGTTTGATTCAAAATTCAAGGATTTTCAAGGGAAATTTCGGACACATTGGCTTGGGCCATATGAAATTGTTCGAATTTTTGATAATGGGGCAGTAAAAATCAGAACTATAGATGAAGAAGAGGTCACTTTTCTTGTGAATGGTCATAGACTAAAGCTATACCACAAGCCACTCTCAAGAGAAGAGTTTGTCAAGAAGTTCCAAGAAAGCAATGATGTGAAGTTAATGAAGAAGAGTCTCTCTTCTTCATCAACTTGATTAAATTTTCTGAAGCATTTCTTTTTGAAAAAAAAAAAATATAAAAAAATAAATAAATAAAGGTATAAACATGAAAACCAATCATTTATTGGCATGTTTATACAGAAAAGATAGGGTGAAAATCAGAGTCTCTCTGACACTCTAACTTTTCCCATTTTTGTTTTTACAAGCAGCTGTTACAAAAATCATAAGTTCATATCCATAGTGCTTATGATCCATTTCATTTCATTTCACTCCATTCACTTATTCATCCATACTCCATTTCATTCCACCATTCATATTTCACTCCATTCTACATTTCATTCATCTCATTCCATCCTCCATCCATCTCATTTTCATGTCAAAATACAAAATTTGATGTCTTGTTGTAAGTGAATAAAACATGTCATGAATTGCAGTACAGTCCTTATGTTCTTTCACTCCATTTCATAAACTGAATCCATTCCATTTCATCATCCACTTCATACATATCATAATCCATCATCCATCTTCATTCATAACATATAACATTTCACCCATATTCCAAAAACACTCCATTTTCATGATTAAAATGCTCTATAGGAACATTCTGCAGCTCAGTAGACATTCTGCAGCTGATCAGCCTTTCTGCAGCCAGACAGTCTTTCTGCAACTACAAACCCTGGAGGCATCAATCAGCAGACATTAGAATTTCAAAAAAGTGACCCAGTGTATCCATGAATCAAAAGCATCAAAGAAGGATAATGAAGACTCTTCCAAAGGGGAACAAGAAGACAAAGATTACAAAAATCAAAATGAAAGCAGAGGTAACAAGTTTAAATTATAATGGCATTTCATAAAATTTTAGCATAGTTTTAGTTATGGATTGTTCGAAAAGGTTGTTTTAATTATTTTTATTGATCAAGACCAATAAACCCTCCACAGACTTTGGATTAAAATCTTCCATTTCAAATTTCATGCCCGATATAATTTAAGCGGTTAAAATGGTCGAGGTATTTGAATTCTTCACGTCTCTTAACCAAATCATTCAATGATGATTCCCTCTACCGTCGTAAAAATCTCCGCCGTCTCTTCAATCATTAATTCATTCCCTCCACCTCACTCCACTACTTCATTCCGTGACCACTGCCATCACTCCATTCTGTAGCCGGCATTTCATTCCGTAGACAGAGATATTATTATCACCGAGAGCAGAGCCAAAGGATATCAGTTTGAATAGCATTGAGCATTGTAAACGCAGAGCAGAGCAGAAGGGTAAATTTGGAGGCATAACAGCGTGAGGACTTGAAGCCACTTGATTCCATGGGCAGACAAAATATCATTGTGGGCAGAGTTTGAGCATTTTTATTATAAACACAGAAGTGTAGCAGTGTGGAGTTTGAAGTCTTTTGTCACTAGGAGACAGAGGTGTTGCAGTGTTGAAATCAAAACCATTCGTTACCAAGAGCCAGAGGTGTTGCAGTGTTGAATTCGAAACCATTTGCTACCAAGAGCCAGAGGTATTGTAGTGAAGAAATTGAAGCCAGTTGTCACTGTCAAACAGAGACATATCAGTCCAAAGTTCAATTGTCAACAGAGGCATATCAGCCCGAGGTTTTGAAGCTGTTGCCACTATTAATCAGAGGTATGTCATTCCAAGTTTGAAGCCATTTCCATTCAGAACTTAAAGCCATTTCAATCCGGAAGTGAAAGTCATTGTTTTTGTGGGTAGAAGAGTGTTAATTTGAACATTGAAGAAACAATCATGGGTTTCATTGTAAGGACTGAACCAATGGGTTCAAAATATTTAGAAGGCTACCCTCAATGCAAAGAAATGTTACAACAAATAGGATGGCTTCAATTTTTGGAGAAATTTAATGGCTTCCACAAGGAAGTCACTAAAACATTTGCAAGATCATTTCAAGGAACCGAAGTTGAAGTGGGAGATGTCAAATTTATTGTCACTGAAGTTTTCATTGCAGAGGCTACAGGGTTGCTCAGAACTGGAGAGAGATGGTTCAAAAATAGAGAATTCCACAATGACTCCTGGAAACAAATTTTAAAAACACCAGGTATGGATGTCACTGTATTTAAGAAAGGAATTCCCAGTTCTGCATTGAAAAATAAATGGAGAAACATACTACTTCTTCTACAAAAATTTATTACATGTGAGGGTAGATATGGAACATTTTATGTCTACCACATTAGACTGATAATGCATTTTCTGGGGGAAGACTTAAACCTACCATATTTCTTACTTCAAAGTCTGAAAAAGATGGCTTCCTGTGTTCAAAGAAGGGTTCAATTTTTAGAGACAACCCTATATCATCATGGTTTGGTCAAAATCTTGATTGAACATCATCTAGCTAAAACAAATGATACATGGAATGATTTCTTGATAAGAAATCATTTTGAAAGAGCCAAAAGAACCCTCACCAGAACCACAGCCTACAAGGAGAAGTAGGAAATGGAGGGCCTCAAAAGTTGAAATTGACAAAACAGTCCAAGAGAGCAGTGAGGAAATCATTTTAGAAAAGTTGACTCAAATCAAGAGACAACTTAAGGAAGAAAAGGTAATCAAGAAATCTGCCATGGAGAAAGGAGAGGGATCTTCTCAGCCTAGAAGAAGCCACAGACTAAAGGGGAAACTGAAGAAAACACTAATCAAACAAACAGGGGTAATCAATATAGAAGATGAAGAAACATCCATTGAAGAGGATGTTGAAGAGGATTTTTATGAAAGAACCCCTGAAATTGACCCTGCTCAACAGGAAATTTATGACTATGTGGAAACTTTGGAGAGGAGAGCTTCAGAAAGCAGAGAGAGAATCCCCAGTCTTCCACTATCTGAAATAGATATATTAAGAAGGGATAGGTATGAGTTGGAATTACTGAATAGACACATCAAAAATGAGAATTAAATTCTTAAGGATCAAGTCAAGCTCAAAACTGATATGAACTCAACCTTATTCCTGCATATAGACAAAGTGGAGAAGACCAATGAGAAGTTGAAGACAAGGAACAAAAAGTTAATCAGGGCACTCACCAACCTAAGGTTCAAACTTGTTATCAGAAAACCCAGAAGATCTCTAGCTTCCAGACAAAGGAGAAGAAGAGGATTAGATGTCCTTGCAGAAGCCTCTGAGTTCATAGGATAATTTGCATGAGGACATGCAAAGAGATAGCAGTGGGGGTATGTTGAGCCTCAAAATTGTGCTTTCTTTCACCTCATTTTACCTCATTTTCCCTTGTCCATTGCTATCCTAGACCCAATTGATCGATGAATATAGTTAAAATTACTTCTAGAATGATTTACATGACTGACTTGCTAAGTTTTGTGATTTTTGCCATTGTAAAGCATTTTGACCGGAACTAGCTGCAGAATGCAGACATTCCGTAGCTAACCGGCGATTCTGCAACTGCCTTCACATTTGAGTATGTTCCAGGTGGCCTCTCAAGGAAAACCGCATATGGGCATAATCCACGTCATGTCTACATGGTTCGTTGCTCATCATGGAGGAAGAAACGAATTCTAGGTACGGTTTTGGAACGTGGGAACACATTTAGGAAAGCAAACTTCTATTAGGACTGTCTCAATCTAGATGTCTTTTTCCTCTTCACGCAGCCACTTCAAGAGTCCTAATGTGATTTCGATAAGGAAAGACAGTGTTCCTGAATTGTTGCAAGTCTTGTTATGTGCATTTGCTTTATAAACACTTGGGAAACCGAGAGCTATGTTAGATTTGATGTTAGATTTTATGCTAGATTTTGTTTAGACTCTGTGCTACATTTCTGAAGACGCAGAGTGTTATGTTCAAGTTCTTTCATCTTTAATGAAGCAGACAGTGTTATTGTGAAGGCGTTGATTTAATTTGGAGTTGAATTCCGTCAGGTGGTAGAGGGCCCCTGCCTCTTGCACGGATTTATTTGCGTAAATTAGATAAGTATTCTAGATGCCTTTACGTTTTTGAATTTGAATTAGTAGTTGTTTTAATTAGCTACTGTAGTTGTACTCATTCTAACTCTTCCACAAGAAGAAGCTCTTCCAAAAGATTATAATGATGAATGGGAAATGACTATGGTATTGTAGGATTAGAAGTTGAATTCATAGTTGTTTTCAATTAGCTACTGTAGTTATACTCAGTCTAACTCTTCCACAAGAAGAAGCTCTTCCAAAAGATTATAATGATGAATGGGAAATGGCTATAGTATTGTAGGATTTAGTTGTAATTTTTGTTGTTCACTATCACAGTTACACTTGTTCTAATCACTCTTCCACAAGAAGAAACTCTTCCAAGAAATTCTTAAGAATTTCAAGACATGACCGTGATAATGAATGATTTAGTTGTGTGTTTGCACTAAGTATCATCTCTGTTCTTGCTCTTAAACGCTTGCCCAAAACATCATAATGACGAGTAGGATATGGATATGATATCTTAGTTTTTCATTGCTTTCAGTCCTTTATGTTTGCATTTGCACTCAATTACACAGTCAGAATTGTTCTAGCTCTTCCAAAAGAAGGAATTATTCCAAAATATCAATAATGATGGACAAATAGATTGTGTAATTTCATATAATAATGCATGATAGCATAGTTAGGATGCTCCGGAGTTTCATTGCACTTAATTCATGATTCAGTTATTTTATTTTGGGTTTGATAATGACTTGTAGTTTAACATTGTTTTAGGTTAGTGACACCTTAGGTTTGGTTGTAGTTCAACTCATTGCATTTGCACTCCACATTCAATTGTTTTTCACTGCACATTAGATTATTTCAGTTGTTAGGATTAACAAAACAGCCTTCATTATTCACAAACCTCTTCTTGTTCTAAAATCCATAATTGATCTATAACCATATGAATAGAAGACAACATCATTTTAAGGCCTGAAGTACCTCTGCAATTTCCTCATCATTTCATAAACAGAGCTCTCCCTCAAAAGACTACTTTGAAAAAAAGAAATCAATAACTCTTGAGTAAAGGTTTTGTGACATTCAATTAAATTGCAGAATAGAACTAGGAACTAGTCCTAGAATAGAAGATCTTAGAATGGTATCAATGTTTTTCCTCCAAATCTGTTTCAAATCTCTAATTAAGGACAAAAATGTTGCATCATTGTAAGATTAGTTGTTTAACTGTTTAGTTAGAGGATTTGCATACTTAGCGATCATTTCTCAAGTTTAGTTTGTGTTTTGAATTATTTGTTTGAAAGTCATTATCAAGCTTTGCTTTTATTTAGTCATAGTTTAGATTCAGCTTCAGTGTTTCCAATTGCATTTGCCATTTGTTATCCATCAATTAGGTTTAAATCTGTTTTTAATCATTCTGTTTTTAATCATCGACTCATTTCCATCAACTTTCTAGTATTTCCTTGTGAACATAAAATCACAAAAGACCAAAAACATCACAAAACACTACACACACAACGCATTAGGAAACAAACACTAGGTACATACGGTACACTTCACTTGAGCGGTTTACAAATCTGGTTGTGATTAAATGAGCTCGGATTTAGGAGACTAGATTGAGACCAAACAAGCTGTACATCATTCATCCTCTCTGCTGGCTCCAGACTGCTTCCATACACCCTCCAACACAGTTTTACCACAATTCACAGGGTTTTTATAATTAGTTTTTTTTTTTTGCAGGGTTTGATGGTGTGGCTCTGTGTATTTCTACAATCACAGACAGGTGACCAGTTTAGTCCAGAATGACGATTATGTGACTTATATCAATGAGTAAAAGGAACTAGTAGGGTTTCCAAATTCATGTTATCAGTGGATCGTGACCCCTGATCTTAGTTAAAACCCTCCAACTGACAGAAAGCCACCTGTTCTAGTGAAACAAAGCAATAAAATGTATCTACAATGAAGGATCAATGGTAAAGGGATTAATGCCTAAACCTAAAGATCAAGGTTTTTAATCCACAGATTAAAGAGATCAAGACAGTGTTAAAGGATGAAGACCCGAAGACGAAGATCAAGGCTAATTAAGCCTAAACACAGACCAAAAGCAAATTAAAAGTGTTTAAAGGTAAATAGAGAAAAATATCAGTAAAAGAGGTCTCCACTGCCACATCAAAGACCATTCATCTTCTTCAGCTACCAAAAGTGCCACCTGCAGTCTCAATAGATCAAATCTCAGTCTGAAACATTAAGGCCCAAGACAGCTGAACAGTTATTACAAGCAAAACAAATATCCCAACTATCAGTAGAAGTTATTGTAAATATAAGAAGAGCCTTAAAGTCAATCTTTTTACCCACTAAGCCTAAAAATCAGAAACAGAGTAAATGAAACAGATTTGTAATTCAATGCTTTCCTGCCTTATGCCTTGCATGGTTTTCAAGGCTAGGAGTTGCATTTAGTATAGAATTAATTACACTTCAACCCTAGGAACTCTTCCACCTCCTCATTTTCTTATAAAATCTCCTTGAGGAGCACATTGTAAAGGGTTGGTTGTTGGACTTTGATGTAATAGTTGCTAAAAGTCATTTTTGAATGTAAATAAGTTCTGAAGCTCTGAAGCTCTGTTAAGTTATTGAAGAAGTTAGGCTGAGAAGAGAAGTTGTTGCTGTGATGAAACATTGGACATGTAGTTTGTAACTAGATTGACATCAATATACAAGCTGATTTTTGGGATCCTGGTCTATATCATTGGTGAAGTACCTCTTACTGTTATTGTTTTCCTTTCATGTATGCCATTTTGTTCACTTTTCTCTGATAAAGAACAACAAATATAGAGCTAGGATTTACTGTTAAAAGTACCCTACTCTCACTGATAAGCTTTATATTTATGTTTTCCTCCAATTGTGTATTTAAGAATGACTTAAGTTAAGTGTAAACATTATCAAGGAATGTTGGTTAGTCCATGTCTTGATGTGAAAAACTTGAAAGGAAGTTCTTGAATGATATTTTCATTACATGCTGAGTAGAGCTAAACCAAGAAAGTTCATGGTTTGCCCTGTCTTCTAGTTCTTTCTCCAAAAGTTGTTTGAATGTTTCCCATAGAGTATGCTGAAAGCAGGCTTTGATTTTAATGTATCTTGCTTGATCTTAAGCTGCACTTTGTTTTCTTATCTGTTTTCATCCCTTCTGAAAGTAGTCTAGTGAGATTACTGGATTGTTGTCTGATAAGTTAGCTTTAATACAAGCTTGTCCAAAGAAGTTTATGGTTAGCCCTGTCCTTTGGTTGGTTTCAAACAGTTTCTTAAAAAGGATTTTCTTGTATGGAAAGTTGATAAATCCTTGTTGAAATTATTGACTTTTTCCACTTTCTCAACACTTTTAATGTTCCATTCCATCATTTAATCTAAAGGATATTTTGATATATATGACTTGCCCCTTGGACCACTCTTGAAATTTTTGTACAATTAAACCCTTTTATGACTCCATTGCCCAATGGTTTAAAGATGTTTCATACTAATCCTATCTACTAAACACTTCTCAATATACTTGCATCTTCACCCCTTTTGAACTCTTTCATTTTGTGATATTCCATCCAATTAAAGATCATACCTGACCAACCAAACAAACAAAAACCCTTGTTCTTAATAACTAGCCTAATATCATACTAAAAGCCTTAAAGATAAATCAATCTTCGTGCTTATAGAGAGATCCTTCTCTGGATTCAGGAGGGATAGACCCTAGAATCCCAAAGTGGTTTTTGATGTAGTCTCTGTAGCATTTAGTCTTGCTGCTCCATTAAATTACAGAGCCTAACAGAAGGATCATTTTGGGAGGCTTGAGGCCAAAGTATCCCATTCAGCTCCAGAAAGAAGCTACGACCTGTGTTATCACTTAATACTTAATCGAGTGGGAAGGATTTTCCCAAAGAAGAAGCCTTTGGGAATCACATTTCGTTAACAACATCCATCTTTACGTATGCTTTGAGGACAAAGCATCTTTTGAGAGAGAGGCAATGTTATGTATAATTTATTAATTATTATTAAATATAATTGTCTTAGGTTTATTAAGCAAAAGGGCATGATCTCTTCACCAAGGGACACCATAAGTTTGTATTTAAAGCCTTGGTCATTCCCCATTGTAATCATCTCATCTTTTATCAATAATATATATATACATTTTTAAAGATTCTAGGCTTATATATTCCAAATTCTATCATCGGAAATCACTCAAAGAGAAGGATATGATGGTATTAGAATTTAATTCCACAAACTTTGAAAATGAAGGACTTATCTAAACCCATTTTTTATAACAAACCTTGGAGGTCAAGTCAAATTATCAAAGCAAGTAACACCTCCGTAACCCCTCGTAGTACAATGGGGTGAGGAGTGTTACATGGAACTCAGGAGTGTCATGATCCCAGATATGTTTATGATGCATTCAATCACAATGGCAAGTTTTTCATTGACCGTTGAAATTCAACTCTACAATGTATATGATCACATAAAATCTGATAAATACAACCTCTAATAGCAAAGTAACTTCAATCTCATCTCTGTTAGGGTCCCATGATTTGGCCGAATGGTGAGCCAAATGACGATGTAACATCAAACCAATCTTTGGAGCCCAAGGACCTAGCCTTCCTGGACTCAGAGAGGGCTCTCTCTATATGTGTAAGGGATATATGTGTGTTTGCTTATTGTGTTCTGATTTTAGGCTAGTTATGAAGTAGGTTTTTTGGTTTTGGTTTTTTAGGTTGTGAGGGATGAAACTAATCAAAGATATAAGATAGGTAAAAAGATGTCAGATCAACTGGGCTATGGGGTCGAAAAGGTCAAGAAATATATTATATGGTGATACAAGGCTATTGAAGGGTTGATTTGATTCGAGGTAGAAAGGATCTTTGGGAAAAATGGAGTAAGATGGACATCAAGTTTGTGAATAACAAAGGATTTCAAGCATAACTAGTTTAATAGCTGACATAAACATGGTAGGGCAAACCATTAATCATGATAAATGTAACTATAAGCTAATCAATACATAGAAATAAACATTCAAGCCATGCATAGAGATATATAACTCTCTAACTTTGGGAAATGACTATCAGACTTTGGGGAAAAACACTTAAGAGAGACAAACAACTCAAAACACTATGCCGGAATGCCTAAACACAGTACTTCAAGTTATTGGGCACTTTGAAAACAAGATTGCATAGTCTTAGGCAAAGGGCAAGATCGAAACAAGACCTCCTTGGTTAAACAAATGACAATCTAATCAGTCAAAGAGGAATTTCATGGATGGAGCTATGGCTAGCCATTGGTAAGAAGGTCGTACCGTAAATCATACTTAACATGCATAGAACCATGAATGAAATAAGCAACAATATCCTTAAGTTATTAAAGAGCAATCAAGAATTATTTAATGTGACTAAGGAAGAAGAAAACATGGAAGCTATGAAGAAACAGGAAATTTGAGGTGCCTCCAAGGGCATGTCTCAAATTTGTTCTCTACTGATCTATAGCAAGCAAGAAACATGGATTCATGAATGAAAACTAGAAAAAAAAACAAAGAAAGAGACACTATACCATTCTACCAAGTCATGGAATCCAACAACAATCCTCTTTCATCATCCAAGAACATCCAAGAGACTATCCAAAAGCATGAGACAAGTATTTCTTCCAAATCTTATATGACCATATATTGCTTCTATCATCAATTTCAGCCTTGTTTTACAATGAAAGCCTTTGGAATATATAGGCTCAAGTGAGGAAAACCTCTTGGTTCAATTTGCACTCTCATTGGCCTATTCAAAATATCTAAACTTGTCCTTGAGGCTTTGCAAAGCCCAAGGCACAAAATATCTCATAAAATATCTAAAAAATGCTAAAAGAGGGAATTAAATTGACTTTTCATAACTTCTCATGTGCAAAAATAGCTAAACGCACATGAGGAAAAGCAGTTTTTAAAGGTTCAAATTTTACAAAAATACTCAAAATTTACATCAGCAAAAGGTCCCCTGACTTGCCGGCAACTTTTGGCAGCCTTCCCGATGTCAAAACAAGGCTCATGATAGCTCGTTGAAAAGCTTTGAGTGTATAATTTCTAGAAAAACTGAAATTTTCTCAATCTGATGCCTGGAAGTCCTCTAAAAATAGGACTGTGTAAAAAACTAGAAAATAGAGTTTGTTGATAGACCGGGCAGAGTGTGGAAAAAGTGTGCATTTTTCGCTATTTCGGAGGAGTGAATGAACTTCAAATGTCCTAAAAATAGCTGAGTGTGTGCTATTGAAATTATGGCATCCAATGATACCATTCTCCTCCATTGATGATCCTCCGAATTAAATGGCGAAGCCCATGAGTTTTGGCCAAAAACTCAAAAATTCCAAAAAACCAAAATATGTCGAAAATCACCCAAAATTGGTGAGCATGAATCTCAAGGGTTCTCAGCAACATGCTGCGAAGCAGAGGCTAAAATCTGAAGTCCTGATGTGTCCTTTCTCACTTTCCATGCCGGGCGCTTCCCTTTAACCTCCTTGAGCTTGTCTTGAGCAGCCTTTAACTTGCGCTGGGCAAACTGATTTAACTTTTTGTAATGCTTCGTCATTCTCCTTTGAAGGTCTAGATCCCCGTTTTCCCTCTCCAACTTCTTCTCCAAATGGTCATTGACTCTCTCAAGCCATGCCTCCTTACTATTTTCTATCTTTTGTTCAAACAATGCAGTGAGAGGAGTAGATTGGAGAAGGCCATTTTCCTCTTCTTTTTGCTTCTCAAGGGCCCTTTTAAGCCCCATGGTTCTAGGCCTCTTTCGCTTAGGTTGATCATCGCCTTCACTTTCATCAAATTCGCCCATGAGCTCTTCCAACCTTGCTTGGGCTTTGGAGGCCTCCTTCTTGTACTTAGTCGTCTGTGTCTCATAAACAACCATATGGACACTCATTTGCCTATTTTGGATTACTGGAAATTGATTGAAATTCCTTGCCCTCTGAAGATCATCCTTCAATGCATCAATTTGGCCTTCCCTATGGATCAAAAGGTTTTCTAGAATCCGGGCCTCATTATCACTGTCATCGCTTTGGATTTGGATGATGTCAAATGCACTCTCCTGCTCATGACTTTCTTCCATCTTGCCCTTCCCTTTGCTTTGGGTGGCTATTCTAGTGCTCTTCCTCCTAGGCAAATCAATGATAGGCTTCTTTGGCAATTTACCTTTGCTTCGGAGAGCCCTTGTCACATTTGGAGTGACCACCCTTGGCATTCTTTTCCTAGTTGTCCGGAGCTTGGATTTTTTAGGAGAAAAGGGCATGACACCTTTACCTTTGTCATCTTGTTGAGTTTGTTGTTCTTCTTGAGGAGGCTACTGTGTATCATCTTTTGGAGGATGTTGCGCATCTTGAGGAGGCTTCTGTTCTTTTTGAGGAGGCTGCCCTTGTTCATCACTGTCATTCCCTTTTTCATCATCTACATGCTGTTGTTCTGTCTCATAGGACTGTTATGTGTCCTCTTTAAGCTGCCCCTGTTCATCCCTTTCCTGTCCTTGTTGTTGTTCAGCACTTTCTTCCTCTTCCTCATGCTGTTGTTCATCACCACTGTGATGTTGCTGTGTGTCCCCATAAGGCTCTTGTTCAAACTGTTGCCCTTCACCATCAGTCTGTTCACCCTCATCAATGTCATGTTGTTGCCCTTCATCATCAGTTTGCTGCTCTTCATCTTTTTCTTCATGCTCATGCCCTTCCTCCTCTTGCTAGCCACTTCCTTCTCCTTCTTCATGATCTTTTGTTTGTTCTGTAGTAAATTTGATCCTTTTAGGAGTAGGTCTGCTAGAAGAAGGCGAGGGGCGATGAGTTGGAGATGTATGGGATGTATGGACTGGAAGGACAATGGAGAAATCCGGATGAGTGATGAAAACATCCCAGGAGACCTCTCTCTTTTCAAGCTGGTGAAGGATGATGACTTTGATGAGAGAGTGATGGAATAGAGAGGCTATTTGCTGTGATGGAGGCTTCTTCCAGACAGTGGAGGTCATTTTCTCAATGCTTTTGCATAAGAAGAAAGGAATATTTAGCTGTTTGGTCCTTGTGAAATGCATCAACAGTCGAATGTGATATGCATAAACTCGGGAGAATCTCCCCTCACAAGTGAAGTACTTCATAATAATCTTCATGAGGGGGGCATAGTTGGCTAAAAGATATGAGAAAGGGAAAATAGCAGGACATGATTCTCTATGCTCAGGCTTGAGGAAGGGTTTGTAATCATCTAAGTCCAAATAGCTTTGTTTAAACCATTTCTCGCCAATATAGGGATTTTTAGTGGCTTTGGAAATGGATCTTGGGGAGAACTTGAAGTCAAGGCCTGCCAACTGGAAATGTTTATCTTGAAATCTTAAGGCACAAAGGTGTGTCAAAGGAGAAAAACTTTTCACCTCTTGCACCCTTTGGAAAAACTCTAAACATCCCACCTCATGGAAATTGAATAAAATTGATGGGTGAGCGTTCACTTCTTCGGTGGAAATAGGCTCATACCTCTTGTGAAATCCACTCCTGCTATCCTGCCTGGGAGGCATCTTGTTCTAGATGCGCTTCTGCAACACCAAACTGCCTCAAAGTTTTTGAAATGTCTTCTTCAAACAAAACTCTGCCTTCCCTGTCAATTTACTATTTGATCAAGGTAAAATTGGTTTCAAATGCTGTGTGAGATGCCCTCCTTGCTATTAGGTCTCCGTTCCTCCCAAAACATTGTTTTTCCCTTGGCATGCAACTCAACAAACAATTTTAATGATGAGCACAAAGTCAAACAAAAGGCACATACAGTCAAAGTGATTTTTCTGTGTTTGTGGTAAGATCACCCAGCTCTTGGTGTTTTGAGGGCAACAAGACAGCTTTGTTTTTAGATAAAGGCAAAACAAAAATCTTCTCAATTCAAAACACTGCTCTTCCTCTTTGTATGCCAATAAACAGGTAAATTCAATAACCATCACACAGTCAACAAAAAGCATATACACAATCAAAGGTCACTGTGTTATAGGGAGAGTCATCAAGCTCCTTGTGTTTAGTGTGAGCACAAACATCCCTGTAGGATTTTAAACAACAAAAACTCCTCTTAACCAAAACATTTCCCTCCTTATAATTCACTGTTGCTCACACAAAGTTTGACAATACCTCCAAATGCAATGGTAGCTTCACTCACTGAATCTGCTTTATGGAATGAAAGGTCAAACACTATTTTTGTGTTTTTAACACACAAAGGAGACTTTTGAAAGGTCAAAAACGCTCATACAATGATCACTGTGATTTGAAAATAGACCCACTGTTTCACCTTTTAAAGCCCTGTGTTTCTCCCTTCAAACGATGCATTCACCTTTCAATACTGTTTGAGGGCAGTTTGTGAGGTTTTTGAATCATCAATAGGAACCTATCATTTTTTTATGCTCACTGCTGGTCAATCACAAACTACAACAACTCAAATAATCAAACCTCCCAAGCACCTTTTCTTTGTTACATACAGTTGACAGAGTTATGGATTTTATGCCACAGTAGTTTTAAATGTCCCAAAAGCTTGACAACCCCCTTAGAAAAGGAATGTGATGTTAGAGCAGTTTTAAGGACAGTTTTAAGCTCTTTGAAGCTAGGATTAACACCTCATTATCAACCAACTGCAACCCTCTTTCAAAACAGTCACTCGAAATATCTTGATTTACACCAAGGCCTTTGTTGCCTCAAACACCATTTATCAGTTTGAAATTTGTAAGGGGGGCAAGACAAAATACCTTAAAACACTATGGAAATCTTTGCTTGAGAGTTGGAGCCACTTGAAAAGCAATTTGGAGGCGTTTTGGAGGCTTAACACAAGCACGGCGCGTTTGAAAGAGAGAGTGTCGCGCGGAAAAAGGCCGTCGAGTCACCTGTCGGGTTGACAGGACCAGCACCTACAGGCGCGCCGCGCAACAGTTCAAACCTTTGTAAATTCCGCGCTTAAACACACTGCGCGGTTGTACAGGTGCGCCGCACAACTTTTAACCCTTGAAAACTTCTGTGAATTTTCTCAAAATTTCTTTTCTCGACCCAGTTGGCAGCAAGAGAGTTTGTTTTTGTGTTGAAATATGAAATACGCGTGGGCAACGGTCCCTAACCCTCTTGTATTTGAAAAAGGTCAAAACCCGTTGGTGTAATTAATGATGGTTTTGAAAAACCTTCAAAAAGCCTTTGTTTTAAAATTAAAACATGGAGCTCACATCTTCTTTGAAACGTAACCCAGACTTGTTTTTGTTCAAACCAAAACATAGTGGCAATGCTCATTTCTTATAAGCCAGACCTCCCTTTTTGAAAAGAAATAACCTTTTGGGGAATTTAAAACTTCGACTGTTTTCTTAATTAAAGAGAAGAAATGTCCTCCTTTGATATTTGCATGTAATTTCAAAATCTTTTTCCACCTACTGTCTTTGTATGGCTCATCTGTTGTTACCCTTGAGCAGTTGAAAAAAGGTTTTTATAAAAAAGGAAAAGAAGCAACTCTGAATATCATCATCACACATTTGTTTTTTGTCATTTTGAAAAGAGGATACCTGTAGAAGATACTTTGTGTTGCATGAAGTTTTCTTTGACACTTTTTGAAGGAGGTAACTTCTCCTTTTTGCAACCTAAACTGACATTTTTTGTTCTTGATGCTTTGGAGGAAATGATGCCCTGTTGTGAAGCTGATTTGGCTGGCAGGTGATGATTTAACCTCTCTTATGACTGTGAGTGCACAAATTCAGATGCATTTACTCAGGCTTTACCCATCTCTGTTCACTTAAAGGGAACTTCTCTAAAACCTCTCCTTTTACTCAGAGTGCAGCAATAAGGTACCTTTGACCCTTTTTAAGGAAAATGCCTTTATTTGGAAATGGTGACATGCCCTATCGGCTTTGAATGCTGCTCCAGAGCTTTGAAACGCATGCCATAACCTGTTTATATTTTTGTGAGCTTGTGTATCTATTTGCAGCGCCTTTTTGGGAAAACTAAACTCAAGTTTCCTTTGTCTACTATGATAAGTAATTTGAAAGACATTCCTTTATGAGTAGGAAGATCAGTACCCTTTGAAATGCAATCATCATCATTGGCCTGTGTCATGACCTGTCCCTTAATCATCAGCAAAGTTGTTTTAATTGGGCTCCAGACTGCCGTTTTGAAAGAAACTTTGATAAGAGACAAGTTTAACCTCTTGGATTACAGTGGTACCCCTGCTTTCCTTCTTTGTCTTTTACATCATTTCTCTGTTTCAACTGTCTCCTATTGTTTTTACAAGTTGTCTATCAGTCAGTGAAAACTCTAGAATTAATCACTGCTTTGGCCCTCTGCTTATAGATGAAGAAGGCGCTTCAGTCTTCAAACCTTCTACTTATAGATGAAGGAGGTTTTTTAGTCTTGTTATATCATCAGCCCTGTGACAGTGTTCTTTTTCCTTTTACTGTCCTTCCAGGCTTTGAATGTGGTCACAAGAGCTTGGTGAAAAACTCTTTGCTCTGCAACTGCATCCCAGGCTCAAGATCACATTTAGAAGCAGTTGTCTTCTCATGTGGAGCCAAATATTGTCTTATGAGCTGCTGGTACGCCTCTGTCTTTGAAAGATCCATCAAAACACTGTAAAAACACCTAAAATCAGCTTGACTTATGGTCTATGTATTGTTGAGACTTGAGGGTGTATTAGTGGCGTGACCTATGGCTGTAACCAACTTTATTTGCAGAATGGGAAGGTCTGTGATGACTGGTCTATAGCAGATGGACGTTCTTTGGCCTTTGGATAGTTCACCAAGGGAAAAATGCCTAAAGCGCCACTTCCTAACTTAGGGGAGACTTTTGGACAGATTTGGATTATTTCTTTAGAGCTGATGGGCAGACTAGTATGGTTGAGGTTGGGCAGGATTTGATCATGAGGTTTCACCTCGTCATGGAAACATTGAGTAAGAGGAAAAAACTTTTATGGGTATTTTCAGTTGACAAATTTGACAGGAATTTTTAGATCAGAGTTTGCTTCAGAAAACTTGGTGTTACAACTAGTGATCACCAACAAAGTGAAAAATATTGATGACTAACATCATCAAAACTCTCTCAAAAAAGAAGATTGGGATAAAACCATTGGATCTAGAAGCCATATTATTCGAGGAACTAATGGATTCTAGCCAACTCCTAGAATTGGACACTATCAATGATACTTTCACTTTGAATAACATATGTGGTGGTCCTCAATAGGTTACGTCAAGGTTATATTGGTTCCTAATATTATAAAAATTTATGGAAAAATACATATTTATGGAGGCCTCTATTCTACCAAGCCGTGATTTGAATATCTAGGCCATCAATTTAGAATTGGATATCAGGGCTAGTCCTAAAAATTGCTCATTTAGATTTGAATCCTTTTATCTCTTACAACCTCACTTCTAAGATAAAATAAAGGAATGGTGGTTCAAAGTAGAAATCATGGAGTGATATGCTACATACAAACTCCACTAAAAGCTCAAACACACTAAACTCCAACTCAAAAAATGGAAGAAAGTTGACTTTGGGAAAATCCTCCAAGAAAAAAAGGAATTAGAGATGAAAATGGGTATGATCTAGTGGGAACCTATTCTACATGGTTCCTCATGGCAGATAATTAAAGAGGAAGCCAATATTTTGACTCAAATGGAAGAATGAAGAAAATAAAATGAGACCTTATGGAGGAAAAAATCTAGAATTAGGTGGTTTAAGGAAGGAGAGAACAACACAAGCTTCTTCCACAAATTGATGCTTCAACACACACATCATAATAATAATATTCTCTCAACTCCATAGGAAACAAATGTCATGATCACAGGGACTTGGAATAATAATTAGCTTGCTATTACAGGGACCTATTAGCCAAACCACAGTTGCACAGGGACGTGAAAAGCCATTGAATATTTTAGCACATCCCTTCCGATAGTCTCATAGGATAGAATGAATCCCTATTAAGAATATTTTTCTAGAGAAATTGAGTTGTAGATTTGCAATTGGTCATGAATTTTTATTCAAAATCACAAGACACAAACCTTCTCTACTGCTTTGCAGACATTAATTCACAATTTAGAACAAAAATCTCAGACATGAAAGAAGAAATAACACACATGCAACAAGTATTTTTATCTGGGGAAAGAAATATGCTAAAAATGCTAATGCTTGCTTGCATTACTCAAATGAATATAGATGTATTACAATTTATTTTCTCATCTGAGCTCACCCTGCATGTGCACAACCTATCTCTTTGTTCATTTAATGCCTCTGATCTAGACTTATTCAAAATTTTCCTCGACCTAAGTTCCTATTTCCTTGTGCAATTCCTAAGGAAATAGGCCCCTATTAATTAGGAACTTCCACCAAAATTCTTGCGCAATTTTTCAAGGTTGATCACCTAACCTCATGCAACACATGTACACTCAACTAGTTTACAACTGCTAGTTAATTTCCTTGGAAACTCCACCACAACTATTCTTTGCATGCATGAGCTAATTATTAGAGTATTGATCAGTTAACTTGATGATCTATGATTTAGAATGGTGTCCCACTACTTAACTAACCACCAACTAGTTCTATTAACAGTTATAACTATTTTAATTGATTACCACTTAAATTAACTCAACCTAGGCTCCTAAAATTTAGGAATCAGTACATACAATTGAAATTCATGCCCCCAAATCAAATTAACTAAGCTAGACTCCTATTTTTTAGGAATCAACACAAGTGAACTGAACTTCAACTCATTAACTTGAATTGAGTGTTATTAACTGAGTGACAAGAGCCATTTCACCTTAGTTAACTCCTCCAAGTCCAAGTTTTTTGCTGATGTGGAAGTTCGAATTTCCTCAATTTTATTAAGGAAAATTCAAAATTGAGACTTTCTTGCTGCATTTTCAACACTCCCTCTCAAAAAAAAGCGATTATCAACAGCCCCTATCTTGCACATGTGGAATCACTACATGCAACACCTCTCACTTGTTATTGCTACTACAACATCTACAACTAAGAAGCATCCAAACAAATACAAACTAAGTCAATTGTGTCTGCAATTGTCTACTAGGAAATTGTGTTGTTATTGACTCTGCTACTGAGCCTCCCACTTTGTTGTCAACACTCCTCTTCACTCCTCTATCTGACTGACATTGATCCTCCTGCTACTGAATATTTTGTTCCCTTGGAGCAAGATAATGATCCATGAGGAGAATGCCTCAATGGATCCTCCCCAAATTTTTGCAACTCTTGGACTAAGGATCTACGTCACTCCACCTCACTCTATAGGTATAGCTGCGTGTGCTCCCTTTTCCCACTTGGCTCAAACTTTCCCCTTAATAGAGGCCTTTTCTTTAGTGGATGTATCCACACTTCCTCCTCTCCACCTCTCCATTTGTGGTTGCTCAACACAAATTCCTTAGGCTTCTTCTGAGGCTGCATGTTGAGAGGTCTAACATGCTCCCTCTTAACCACCATATCTCTAGTCTCTCCCTTGCTCCTCAAGGTTTTTCATGTATATTCTACCTCAAGCGCATACAGGTTCTTGACTCAAACCCTGATTTTATTCACTTTTCCCGTGGTTATGTGTCTCAGGAATGCCTTTCCTTTGTTGAAGATCACATCATAATCATTGTCTTCCAAAACTACAACAAAGATGAGATTTTTCTTTAGGCCTGGAACGAACATGACATCCTTGAGTCTGAGTGGGGATCTCAGCTCTCTATGAAAGGTGATTGTACCAATCCCAACCGCATTGCACTCATATCTAAGTACCACACACTCCCCATCATAGTGATGGCTCAAACTGTAATGCCAAAGCTTCACCTGCTATTGCTACTGCAGACTCCTTCTTGCTAGTCTTTTTGTGTGGAAACTTAGTAGCATAGTGCCTAAACTCATGATAATTGAAGCATTTAAATTTTGACAAGTATTTCTTCTTTCACTCTTGGCTGGATTCAGCCTCACCTTAGGAATTATTTCCCTTGGCCTTCAATTCCTTTTTTGACTAGAGAAAATTTCTCTTCCTCTTCTCTGGATGAGGTCCCATCTCTGGTATTCTGCCTTATTTCCTCCTCTACCAAATAGGACCATCGGTGCTCCCAATTCAGTAGTTTCTCCCTTCCATTCACTGAATCTCGAGAGCTATGCCAGCTCTTGGGAAGGCCCAGAAGGGCTAGGATTACCAAGTCATCTTCAAGGATAGTAACACCGACCCCACCCAATTAATCATGACATCATGTGAACCTTCTCAGATACTGTGGTATAGTGTCATTCTTCTGCATCTTGATACTTCAAAGTTTATCCTTGAGCACCAACTCCTTGTGGTCACTACTATTCTCGAAAAATTCTATCAGTGCTTTCTACATCACGAATGAAGTTTCTTTTCCGTGGAGATTTGAGACAATGTCATCTCGTACTGCATCCAAAATTATTCTCCTCGCCTTGGCTACATCATTTTTCCACTGTGCAAGGTTCTGGACATCAGTTTTTTGTCGTATTGGAATATGTGTCTTGACATATTCAAGCAATATATTTTCATCCAATATTGACTCCATGCAATCCTTCCATGCAACAAAATTAGAGGTGCCTTCCAAGGCATACTCTAGCCTTAGTCCATTGAAGGCCATCCTCTCATATCTAAAGAAATCTTGCTACACTGATCTTCAAATTTTAACCTTTGAGAAACAAATTTTAATTTCTTTCTCTATTTTGAATCCATCTCTGATACAATGTAGAAATTAGGTTGCATATTTGCAAATGCTCATGAAGTTTTAATCGAAATCATAAGACACAAACCTACTATATTACTTTGCGGACATTAATTCACAATCTAGAACAAAAACATCAGACATGTAAGAAGAAATAACATACATGCAGCAAGTATCTTATCTAGGGAAATCAATCTGCTAAAAACCCCAATGCCTGCTTACATTAATCAAATGAATAAAGATTTATTACAATTGATTTTCTCAATTGAACTTGCCCTGCAAGTGCACATCCTATCTCTCTACTCACTGAACGCCTCTGACCTAGACTTCGTCAAAATTTTCCTTGGATTGAGCTCTTATTTCCTTACAAAATTCCTGAGGAAATAGGCCCATATTGATCTGAAATGACTATATTTTTTTTTTGTGCTAAGGGTCTTTCAGTTATAAAAACATGTGCATAATTTGTTCATTATTTTTCATAAGGATTAAGGAGTTTTTCCATGAATTATAGATGAACTTTAGTGAATTAGAAGCATAAAATAAGTCTAAATAACACTAAACAACAGTGTAAAACAAAGAAATAAGTCCCCACATGAATTTTACACAGCAGGCATGATGAAGTAGTTTACCCTTCCTAGGCTACATCTGTTGGTCCGGCTCCCAATGGTTTTTCCATCTTTCATTATGCTCAAAAACGTTTTTATTACATGTATTTACAATGCTCTAATGGTTGTTTTCTCTGCACCAATGGCTTCAGAATGCTCCAATTATTCAAGAATGACTCTTTATTCACTCAGAACGGTCGAAAATTGAGCCTCATAAACTTTTTCCCAATGTCTCCTAGGAAAACTTCACTAAATGTGGAGAACTCCAATTAGCTGGAGTTAAATTAGGGATAACTGCAAAATTTTGCACGCCCCTATCCGCTCAATCAATAAAGCCACGCATTTAAACGTTATGGTTAGGGTGGTGGCCACATTTGCACCCCCAACCGTTAAGTGGCTTGTCCGTTAGCGGAACCTCCGCTCGAAACTGCAGTTTACCATATACCATGGACCTGTGGGTTATGGACCCATGTATACAGTCGAAAGCTCATAACATCGAAATCCTTTAATGGATCTTTGCAGTTTAAAAACAAATCGCAATCATATCATAGGCTCATCGCAAATCGTAAGATATACGGTTTTGCAATCACATGTCGCTAGTTATAACTCATATCCTTAACGATTTTAAATAATATGACTACCGACGCGAAGTTGTGATTAGTTACCGCAACACAACATCGTAATTTTAACCTTTTATCGCACTTCATCCTCCCACAAATTTAACATGTCGTTGCTAATGATAAATCCTAAATCTTGCGAAGTGCACAGTGCTGACACGTGGTCACGTCATCGCATTGCAGCATAAATAACGTAACCTGCGATGACTTAACCGTAAACTTGAAATTCATCGATGTGCGATATGCACACGGTCACTCCACTTGACATGTGACCTGTCTCAATCGCATCACAAGATATATATCTTAACTTGTGATGAATGAATGGTAAACATAACAATCTCTGATGCAATGTACACTCGTCCATCTATCCTCATTGTTGCTTCATCGCTTCATTATGAAATTTGAATTAGTGCCCATTCCACCTGTGCAATTTCGTTGATGGATTCTTCCATATTCGATCATAACACAATATCTTCCTCATACAACATCGGTTTTTTGAACCGTTTGCGGCACCGGAATCAAGAAGACGAGATCTACGCAACCATCCTGGTTTCAATCCAATATTGTAACTTTGAGTTTGAGAAAAATTTATGAACTCCTGATCATTCCTCCCCATTAGGAAGCTTTTGGACCCCAAAATACTTAATTACCTATTCAGTAGATGAGGGTACAGCTCCCTCACCTTTCCAATCTCCATCCATTTTTCCTTGCTTGGTTTAGTGCCTTTGATCCCAATTCGAAGGTAGTCAACAGTTCCCCTCTTTGATGCTCTTGTCCTCGTGTCAATAATTGTATCTTCTTTGAGCTCATCTAGAAATTCTGGTGAGAAATATTCAATAGAAGGTATCTAAACATCACTTCCTTGATCATCGATCAAAGGAGGCTCATAGAAGCGTAAGTTTTCAAAATTAACAACTGAACACATTTGCATGTAAGAAGGCAAATCAAGTTGTAATTCATTATTACCAAAAAAATTTATGATCCTAAAAGGACCATAGTGAATGGGTTTTATTTTTTTACCTTCCCCTTGCATCCTTTATTTGCTAATGTGCAACCATACCTCATCTCCCTCTTGAAACTTATGATCAACCCAGTGTTTTTCATGCCTCTCTTTGTATTTTCTTTGTCTTTTCTCAAGTTGTTCTTGAACTTGTTGATGTATCATCTGAATTTTCTCAATGAACTTTTGAGCCTTATCAATATCGCTATGGCCATCAATTGCAACATCCTTCCCAAAGATGCAGTCTAATGGTGATTTTTGAAAATACCCAAAGCATGCTTCAAAAGGTGAGGTTTTTTTTGAAGATTTCTTTGTCTGGTTGTAAGCATGTTGAATCTAATGCAGTTGTTCATCCCACAGCTTAGGATATTTGCTGCAATATCCTCTCAATAGATGCACAACTATTTTGTTCACCACTTCGGTTTGTCCATTTGTTTGTGGATGCAAAGCGGTGATCTTTTTTAATTTTGTGTCCATCATTCTCCATATATTTGACCAAAAATTCCCAGTGAAACTGGAATCCCTATCACTAACAATAGAAGTGGGAAATTCAAAATGAACCCAAACATTTTGAAAATAAAGTTCAACAGTATGTTCAGCAGTAATGGTCTTCTTACATGGCATAAGTATACACATTTTATTGAATCTATCCACAACTAAAAAAAGATAATCATGTTGCTTTCTTGACATAGGTAGACCTCCAACAAATTCCATGGAGACGCTCTACCATGGCCTTGATGTTACCGATAGTGGCATGTAAAATCCAAGCTTCCTATTACTAGGCTTACTTGTTGCACGTGTAGAACAACCTTTTATAAAACGTGACACACTATCTATCATGCAAGGCCAATAACAATACCTCTATAGATGCGCCACTATTTTTCTTACCCCAAAGTGTCCAGCAATAATAGAAGATTGAGCTTCTCTCATGACACTTAGCCTCTCTCCTTGTGGAATACATAGCTTTCCAAATGAAACAACAAATTATTATGCGTGTGATAATCTCTTTCTTCAACTTGATTCCCTTCACTCAAACTAGCATACACATCTTTGAAATCAATTTCATGTGCATAATGTTCTATGTAACTCTCATGTACAACAGAATCATTTTTGAGTAAAGTAGAAGCACTAATGATTGGTCTTGAAAGCATTCTACAACTTTATTGAATATACCTTTTGTGTACCTTATAACCAAGTGAAATTGTTGAAGAAATCCCATGCACCTGAAATTTCTTGATTGTTGCAATTTTGTTTGCGACTGAAAGTACTGTAATGGTTGGTGATCGGTGTGTACAATAGTCTCTTTACCCATCAAGTAGTGTTTCCACTTCTTGACATTTTGTACCAATGCATATAATTCTTTGTCATATGTAGGATAATTATTCACAGTGCCATTAAATTTTTTTGAATGAAAGGCGATAGGCTTACCATGCTGCAAAAGGACTGCGCCCATGGCATAATCACTAGCATCGATTTGTATCTCAATTGGTTGTCTCAAATTTGGTAGTGCAAGGACTGGAGCTGAACTGATCTTGTCTTTTAAAGCTTCGAAATCTTGTTGTTTTTTTCCTCCCCATTGGAAGCCTTTCTTCACACTTTTCACTGCATGTATAGGAGCTGTGATGGAAGAAAAGTTAGCAATAAATTTCCTCCAATATTGAGCTCCACTTAATAAAATTATTACCTCAGTAACTATTTTGGGTGTGGGCCAATTCACAATGGCCTCCACTTTAGAAGGATCAACCCTGAATTCTCCTCATCCTACAATATGTCAAAAATAGACCAAAGAAGTCTTTCCAAACTCACATTTTGACATCTTCAAAAACAATTTCTCTTTCTTCAAAATATCAAACACTCTATATACATGCAAGACATGATCTTCTCTTGTTTTGTTGAAAATCAAAATGTCATCTAACTACACAATAACAAATTTATCAAGGAATGGTCATAAAACATTATCCACAACTCGCATAAAATTTTCCGACGCATTACATAAACAAAAAGGCATAACTAGCCACTCAAAGAGTCCTTGTTTGGTTTTGAATGTAGTTTTCCATATATCACTTTCTGCAATTATTACTTGATGATATCCACTTTGTAAATATAACTTAGTGAAAAACTTTTCTTCTTTCAACTGATCAAGCAAATAATCTATTCTTGGGAGTGGGTAACGATTTTTTACCATAATTTTGTTCAAAGCTCGAAAATCTACACACATGCACCAAGTCCCATCTTTCTTTGGTATCGAGACTATGGGTGAATCGCATGGCGAGGTGCTTGGCCTTATGATACCTTTATCCAACATCTTTTTTGTTTTCCTCTTTATTTTAGCATTCTCCATTATCGACATGCGATACATACCGATGTTTGGAAGAGGACAATCCTGCTACAATTGAATCTCATGTTGAATTTCCCTTTTTGGAGGCAATGATGTTGGCTCCTGAAACATCTCACAATGCCCATTAACCACATCATATAATTCTGATTTCAACTTAGGATCACATCCCTCAAAATATTCATGATTAATATCATCTTTGGGCTTAATCATAAGAAGAACAAAATTCTTACTTGGATTTACCAGCCTCTTTACCTGTCCATCATTTACCAAAGAAATCTTTTTCTTCTTGCAGTGTGCTCTAACAATGAACTCCTATCCATATTTGAATAAATGATACTTGTTCTCGTGGTGATAGAAGATCGCTTTCCTGTCATACAAGTAAGGACTCCCTAATACAATACCAGTTATTTCAAGCGGAACCACATCTAATTCAACTATGTCAACAAATCTTGCAGTGATTGCAAACCTCAATATGCATTTCCTTATAACCTGTAGATTTGCATCCTTACAAATCCAACCCAATGCATATGGTTTTGGATGTGGTAAGGTCTCAAGGTTAAGTTTTTTGACCAAATCTTCAGAGATTAAGTTTGCTTGTGACCCACTTTCAAACAGTGTGTCAATCTTGGTATCCTTGGATATGACCCTCACATGAAACAGTTATATTCTTTCTTCTTCATTTGGAGTGTTTATGTGACAGTTTTATGTGCTAGTATTGGGTTTAGTTTCAATTTCTTTTCCCTTCATGTTCTTCAATCCCATGGTTGTAATTCTAGTCTTGTCACCTGAATCAGACCCTAAGTCATGTTGAGTTGTAGCAACAGTTTTTTGTTTCCCTCTGTTATTGGGTTTCTTTGGCCTCAATTCTGGATGTAATTTCCAACAATGAGTTTCATCAAGGCCTTCCTTTGAAAAATGTTTACAAGTCACTTTTTCTCCCTCTTTCATTCTTTTTGTTTTTACCTTTTGGGTCCTTTTCCTTGGCTTCACCCTTAAAAGGCTTCTTCCTACCCTCTTCAGGAATGTTCTTCCCTTTAGCTTCTAGATGTGTGGCCTGAACACAAACTTCATCTAGACTGGTGGGGTTAAACATGAGAATAGTATGTTTTAGGTAGCTATTTAAGCCTCCTATGCACTTTAGCAAAGTGTCTTGGCTCTGCAAATCCACCCCTAATAAAAGAGCTCTTCTCCTAAATTCCTGGGTGTATTCTTGCACATTTTGTCCCTTTAACTACCTAAATTTCTTCCAGTTCATGATGGCTTTTTGCATATGAGCTAATGGATAAAAATTATGTTTAATAGCAGCAATAAAATATGACCATGATAGAATAATCTTACCATGCTTCTTGATTTCCTCCTGTGTCTTGGCTTCCCACCAAACAAGTGTTGCATCTTCCATTCTCAAAGAAGCTAATTGAATTTTTTTATCATCATCTTGAAGGTTTTGTATTCTTAAATAGACCTCCAATTGTTGAATCCAATTATCTAGCTTGTTTGCATTTACTTCACCATTAAACATTGGCAATTCAAAGTTAACATCAAATTTTAATAAAGGAGTTTTACCAGTGTTCTTGGACTTGTGTGGCTGATGTACTAAAGAAGAAGCAGAAGATGATGATGATGATGAGGGTGAAGATTGCGGCCCTCCATTGCCTCCATTTCCTCCATGTCCCTTCTTTGACTTATCTTCATCATGTTGACCTCCTGAAGATCCTTTTCCTTCCTTTTGGAGTTTAGATCCTTCTCCTTCCAGTCTCTCATTCCTTTCTTGATAAAGAATTATAACCATCTCATTCATGTCAAGAAATTATTTCCTAAACACTTTGTCTTCTTCCTTAGGGTCAACTTCTTCATGAATTTCTCCTTCCTCATGAGACATGCTTAATGGAGATTTTGCTTCTTTAGGAGGTGAACTAGGTGGTGGAGATTGTGAAAATTTTTCTCTCCTTTACTTTGGCTCCTTTTGAGACCCTCCTGCTTCCACTAGTTTTCCTTCTTCCCTTTTGAGCTTGAGCCTTGTAAGCATCTAAAACTTGCAAATAGTTAAATAATTCTTTGCACTAAACAACACCAGAGAAAAACTCTAGCTATGATACCATTTGATCTGAAATGATTGTATTAGTTTTTTTTTGCTAAGGGTCTTTCAGTTTTAAAAACATGTGCATAATTGGTTCATTAGTTTGTATAAGGATTAAGGAATTTTTCCATGAATTATAGATGAACTTTAGTGAATTAGAAGCATAAAATAAGTCTAAATAACATTGAATAGCAGTGTAAAATAGAGAAATAAGTCACCACATGAAGTTTACACAGCAAGCATGATGAAGCAGTTCACCCCTCCTAGGCTACATATGCTGGTCCAACTCCAAATGGCTTGTTGATCTTTCATTATGCTAAAAATTTTGCTATTACATGTATTTACGGTGCTCTAATGAATTTTTTCTCTGCACCAATGGCTTCAGAATGCTCTAGTTAGTCAATAATGACTCTTCATTCACTCATAATGGTCGTAAATTGAGCCTCTTACACTTTTTCCAAATATCTCCTTGGAAAACTCCACTAAATGTGGAGAACTCCAATTAACTGGAGTTAAATTAGGGCTAACCACCAAATTTGGTGCACCCCTATCCGCTCTGCCAATAAATCCACACATTTAAATGTTACGATTAGGGTGGTGGCCACATGCGCACCCCCTACCGTTAAGTGGCTTGTCCGTTAGTGAAACCTCCGTTCGAAACTGCAGTTTACCATATACCATGGACCTGTGGGTTATGGACCCACGTATACAGTTGGAAGCTCGTAACAGCAGAATCCTTTAACGGATCTTTGCAGTTTCAAAACAAATCGCAATCATATTATAGGCTCATCACAGATCAGAAGACATACGGTTTCGCAATCGCATGTCGCTAATTATAACTCATACCCTTAACAGTTTTAAACATTGTGACTATCGTGTTGTGATGAGTTACTACATCGAAACATCGCAATTTTAACCTTTTATTGCACTACGGTGTCCCACAAATTTAACATGTCGCTGCTAATGATAAATCCTAGATCTTACGAAGTGCATAGTGTTGACATGTGGTCACGCCATCGCATCACAGCATAAATAACATAACCTGCGATGACTTAACCGTAAACTTGAACTCCGTCGATGTACGATATGCGCATGGTCACTCTGCCTGATACGTGTCCAGTCTCAATCGCATTTCAAGATATATATCTTAACTTGCGATGAATGAATGGTAAACATAACAATCTCTGATGCGATGTATGCTCGTCCTTCTATCCTCACTGTCGCTTCATTCACTTCGTTACACTTGGTAGAAATTACTACCCATTCCCGCACAATTCATCTATTGATAAGTTAACATACAAAATTTCGATCAAACGCAATATCTTCCTCATACGACATCGATTTTTCGAACCGTTCACAGCGCCGGAATCAGGAAGATGAGATCTATGCAACCATCATGGTTTCAATACAATCCTGTAAATTTGAATTTGAGAAAAATTTATGAACTCTTGATCACGTATTAATTAGGAATTTCCTCCAAAATGCTTGTGCAATTCCTTAGGGTCGATCACCTAACCTCGTGAAACACTTGTACATTCAACTACTTTAAAATTTTTGATTAACTACCTTGGAAACTCCACCACAACTGGGAAACTCATTTTCATTGCATGCATGAGCTAATTATTAGTTGATTGATCAGTTAACTAGATGATCTATGAGTTAGAATGATGTCCCACTACTTAACTGACCACCAACTAGTTCAATTAACACTTAGAACTAGTTTAAATGATTACAACTAAAATTAAGTAAACCTAGGCTCCTAATATTTAGGAATCACTACATACAAGTAAACTTCATGCCCATAACTTGAATTAACTAAGCTATCCTCCTATTTTTTAGGAATAAACACAAGAAAACTAAAATTTGAATCATTAACTTGAATTGAGTGTTCTTAACTGAGTGACAAGAGGCATGTCACCTCAACTAACTCATCCAAGTTGTATGTTGATGTGGAATTTCGAATTTCCTCAATTTGATTAAGGTAAAATCAAAATTGATACTTTCTTGCTGCATTTTCAAAATTTCCTAGGAAAAAGTGGAAGTTGTGGTCAAATCCATTCCAAAACACAAGGCTCTCAATCTAGACGAGTTCACAGTAGACTTCTTCCAAGGATTCTTGTTGATAGTGGGACAAGATCTGTGGATAGTAGTAGAAGAATCTAGAAGCTCATTATCTATTCAACCTTCCCTAAATGCCACCTTCCTCACCCTAGCTACCAAAAGAGATGAAGTAGATGATCCTAGTGGATTTCAACCAATTACATTATGCAACACGGTTTACAAGGTCATAATAAAAAATATTGCTAATCAAATCAAACCTATTCCCCCCCACTTAATTTATCCAAAACAAATGGGTTATGTGGAAGGTCGCAAAATAATTGATGGGATTATAGTGGCACATGAAGTTATTCATTCAGTAAAACATACAAAAAAATTAGGCATATTACCTCTAAATTTTTTGACAAGCTTAGTTGGTATTATCTCTTTCAAATCCTTTCAACATTTGGATTTTCCCATAAATGGATCACTTGGGTCAAAGCTCTTATTTCCTCAACCTTCTTTTTTTTTCTTCTGAAATGGTCACCCACTATAATTTTTCCCCTTCATGAGGAATTTGACAAGGGGATCCTCTTTATCCCTTTATTTTCATCTTGGAAGTATAATGGCTTGGTCAAGCTTGATATGCAATTGTCTCTCAGCAGAAGGTGAAGGATTATTTCATTAACATATTCCTATCTCACATCAACAATTTTTTGATGACAAAATGTGCATGGGAATACCAATAGTTCAGGAATATTGTGCTCTCCACAATGTATTAGATGAGCGCTCGAAGCCTTCATGTATGAACATTAACTACTCTAAGTCTCAAATAATATTTTCTGATACCCCTCTAGTTATGTATATACATGTGGCAATACAGATAGGTTTTCAAAGGAGAAAGCTCCCTTGCAAGTACTTGAGCACCCTGTTAGTTGATAGCTCCCTAAAAATCATGCTATGCTCAAATCAATTAAGAAAATATAGAAGTAAGTTGATGAGTTGGACCTTTTATTATCTTAACATAGCAGTCCGACTTGCTCTATTAAAATATATTTTTCAAGCCCTCCCATTTTATCTCCTTACGATAATGATGCCCTCGAGCTCCATACTTAATTCACTATGAAGTGTTCAAAGATATTTCCTCTCGGGAGGCACCAAGCAGGAAAGGAAATTGGCTCTAGTGGCTTGGGATAAATTATGTTTTCCCAAGCTTTGAGGGGGTTTGTGCCTAAGGGATAACAATCCTATAAGCATAATTTTTGGGAAAATATTATGGTGGAGATGGCATCAAGGAGGCTTAGATCTATGGAAATTAATCTGGAATCATAAATACAACAACAATATTCCCTCCCATCAACTCATTAGAACCTTTTTCAATCAAAATGGATATTCTATATGGAATCTAGCTATGAATGATATGCATCCCATCTAGCAACACTATTATTGGGAATTTTGTGATGGCTAAACAACTCTCTTTTGGGAATATTCTTGGCAACAACTCCCAAAATTAAATAGATTGCAAGAACTTGAGAAGTTCAAGATCGATATGAAAAAAAATAATAAATAAAAAGTACCATATTATTGGATAGAGCCCCAAACTCATCCCTAATAGAGACAATAAATCACTCAAGAGGAATGGTAGCCTAGAATGACCAACAAAGAATGTTCTTCCTTCTAGCAAAATATCCAATTGCGTCTAGTCCCAATTTCTTGCATGCAAAATAGCCTAATATGGGGGTATCAGCTAGAGGAACTTTCATAATCAAGGAAGCATATCACCTAGGGTTTGGCTTCTAAGATCACCCAAAATCTGGGATCTGGCAATCAATATGGGGCCAAAATTTGCAGTCGAAAAATTCCTATTTCTTATGGCTGATAATCAAACGAAAAAATTTCACCTGGGATAACCTTATGATAAGAGGCTTTGTAGGACCATCCCTTTCCCACCTATGTAAATTAGCCTCAGAAGATCCTAAAAATTTATATAACAATTGTCCCTATGTGGTTGTTGTATGGAATTACATGGAAACCAAAATGCACCACTTGGATACAATTATAATAGCATTCCCCTCACCATGGAGCTATGGTGAAAACATATATTATTTAATCCTATCCTCAACATAATTTTCTCTCTTCCTAGGCTACATTATTTAGGCCCTATGGAAAGAAATAAATCTCTACATCTTCCTAAATCGATCTCTCCCTTCGACATCCCTTTAAAACATCATCAAAGAAAATATTTGCAAATCAATTGCCTCTTAATCATGGTTTGAAAAAAATTGGAAGGCCAAGTATTTTGAGGCAATGATCCTAAAATGATGGTTATGCCCTAGCTCCTCATTCTTTTAGCATTCCTAACATCCCTCGTCTCCCTCTAGCTCGGTGGTTTGGGAGCCTCCTCCCCTTCTCTTCCTCAAAATGAACTTTGATGGAGCATCCAAAAGTAATCCTAGGAAGGTTGGTCTTGGAGGAGTCTTCATAGATCCTTAGGGAAAGATCATCCTTATCTTCTCTGACACCATGGAGCTAATTATAAATAATGTAGCATAACTTAAATTTTTGGAGGTAAGCCTCTATATATCCAAGGCATAGGCCTTCTCCAAATTGGTCATCGATCTCTAAGCTGATTATAGATATGATCACAAAAATCCTCCATGTTATCATATTCCCAAAAAATTCTTTAGCATCTAGCATCTGGAAAGTAGCTTGGAAAAGTATGCCAGTCTCCTTCATCACATCTTGGTGATTATTCCCTCTCATGTTTTAATATCACATAATAAAATTGTTAATTATCTCTTGAATGGAGGGTGAAAATCACATGATTCTGGTTAGCTACTCCTGGAGCTCCATATTGAAGTCCAATCTTAAGCACAGATGCATAGAGTTATCTCTGAAATATATACCCTCCCCCGATTGGGAATTAGTGCGGTGACAGGTGGCAGGATGCATGGTCATCATCCCACCAAGCATCTAGGGATGAGGATGTTGTGACATGCTCCCCTAGTAAATAATTTTATCATAACTTCCTAGCACAAATACACATGTTTTACCGCAATGTTCATGATTTTTAATGTTGGGATGATAATTAATTTAATACAATGAAGTGATTGAAAGATCAACATTTTAATGTTTTGTAGATATGTGAGGTCATTCTCATTGGTATGTCCAATCCTTTCCAAACCTCCCATGCATAGTAGTCATTTCAAGCTAGAATGGACACTCATACTAAGAAAAGGGAGATTTCACCCCACACTTATAGATTTATCATAACACCTAGGTTGGCAGGAAGGCACATTATTGGTTTTCATGGCTTCATGATTTCTGTTCCTCTTGTTATTCGTGTAGTGCTCTCTAGGTATCCTATATATTTATGTCTCTGGTTCCTTCTATTATTGCTTGCCCCCTTATTCTTTGCAACCTCTAGAGATTACAACTCACTTTCTTCACTCTAGGTTGGAAATTTCCTTTGGTTTACTATCGTTCTCGTACTTCTATTAGTTTTCTAAATTCCGAAGAGGGGCATCGGTTTCCCATCTTAGCTAATTTCTCTAAGGGTAATTTCCCCCATAACATTTTCCTCGACTTTTTATGTTAATGGATGACTCTCTCCTTCGTGTGTCCACCAAAACTAGCCACTTTTGTTTAATTTCTCTTAGTAAAGGTTTCTTGTTGGGGCCTTTGTTTTGAAAAAGAAATAGTTTTGAATTTTAGAGAATAGGTGGCAGAGCGCAATCAAGGTAGACAGGGAGCTTTCAAGGTTGCGGATAGCCGGAAGATAGGTGGCGTGGCAGTTGCAGAGAACAGCGCAAATGGAAGATATGGGAGACAAAGACAATCAGCAGAACTCCCACTAATCAAGAAGAAGCTGCAAGCAGAAGAGTAGGAAAAGAGGAAAGACTGACATTCACGTTGGCAGAAGAAAAAATAGGCAATCAGCCAGCGTAGATGAGTTAGTTAGTCAGTGTAGCAGAGGTTTGAGAGAGAGAGAAGAGTCATAGGAGAGCTTTGTGAGATCTCTGTTGTACTAAATCACACTGTAATAGACTCCACAGAGTGATGTATGTTGTTTTGATATTGATAATGAAATATGGTTATTGTTGTGCTCAATGTTATGAGTTGAGTGTTAATCAATCGCTTACTATGAATGTATGCCCAATTTTAAATTTTAATTCAACATCTTGAACACGCTTAATGAGTAATAGTGTATACATAGTAGTGAGATATGTTTGTTGTTCCAAGTTCCCTTAGTTTTTCTTCATGTTTGTAACATTCTGGTACCTGATCTTTCTCCTAACCTTACTAAGGTCACGACATGGAAGCTAAGATCGATGAAAAAATGGAAAACATGAAGAATGATCTAAAAGCAGACATGGAAGGTTTGACAAATTTGATACAAAAAATGTTTCCTAATGGTGAAAAGATAGTAGAGGAAACTCATGATGATAATAAAATAAATGATAATCGTGATTTCATAAACTATAATGTTGGTAGGAAGAACCACCATATTCCAAAGATGGATATGAGGAAGTTTGATGGCAAGGATCCCGTAACATGGATACTACAGATGGAGCAATATTTTGATCTCAATAATGTGCAAAACATACAAAAGGTACGCATTGCAACTTTACATTTAGAACAAAATACATTTGTATGGTATCGATGGCTTTGCTCCCGTAAAAAAATTGTCACTTGGTCAATTTTTACGGAAGAAATGATAGCACATTATGAGGATACAAAGAGTAACACCTTCTTTACCCAATTGATAAATCTCAAACAAAAGGGTTTAGTGGGGCAGCACATTGAGGACTTCCAAAAATTGAATATAAGGGTAACTGATCTTACAGAGGAACACAGGATTGATCTCTTCCTAGGCACTTTAAAGGATAACATCCAACATGAAGTTCGTGTTTTGGAACCTGATTCATTGGAGAAGGCATTCAGGGTTGGCAAGAAAAGTTGAATGTAAAATTATGGCGACAAGGAAGCCTACCACTCAATTCTATAAAGAAGGAAGTGTTGCTACACCTAGATTTCCACAATCTACAAGGTTGACACCACAACAATTGGAAGAAAAAAGAGCAAAAGGGCTTTGCTACAGTTGTGATAGCAAATACACTAAAGGTCATAAGTGTGCTGAGAAGAAATTATTTTACATAGATTGTGAAGAGGAAGAAGAAAATGAATAAGAAGAGGATATACACCAGGAACCAACCCTAGAAGAGGAAGAAATGAGTCCGAACATATCGTGTAATGCATTGGCAGGAATTACCACTCCTCAAACTCTCAAGATAGAAGGACATATCAAGAAGAAAAAGGTAATAGTGTTGATTGATTCAGGTAGCACCCATAATTTTATTCATTGTAAGGTAACCAAGGAATTGAATTGTTTCCTATACCCAGCACCAGAATGTCAAGTGATGGTTGCAAATGGAGGAACTATAAATTTCTCTGGAAAATGCCATAATATCAAGCTAACCATGGGGGAATATGTATTGACTAGTCCAATGCTTTCCATTCCTATGGGAGGTGCCGATGTTGTACTAGGAGTACAATGGTTACAATCTTTGGGGACAGTAGCTTTTAATTTTCAAGAACTTTTCTTGAAATTTTTTTCAGAAGGAAAGGAAGTCAAATTACGGGGTATTGAAGGGAAGCCGGGAAGGATAATAAGCTCTAATGTCATGACAAAGCTTCTAAATAAATAACAATGAGGCGTAATTGCACAATTATGCTCACTAGAAGTTCCAACATCAAAATCATCTATTTCTGCAGATCTCCAACAAGTCTTAGACAATCATTCCAAGGTGTTTGAAACTCCCAAAGGACTCCCACCTATTCGTGATCATGATCATGCTATTCATTTGATTCTAGAAAGTGTTCCTCCAAACATCAGGCCTTATAGATATCCTTACTTCCAAAAGAGCGAAATTGAACGTATGATTGCAGAAATGTTAGAGGCGGGTATAATTCAACCTATTCAAAGTTTTTTCTCTGCTCCTGTAGTATTGGTACACAAGAAGGATGGATCATGGCGAATGTGTCCGGATTATCGGGAGCTCAATAAGCTCACCATTAAAGATAAATTTCCCATTCCTGTGATTGATGAATTATTGGATGAATTACATGGAGTAATTTATTTTACCAAGTTGGATCTTCGTTCAGGATATCATCAAATTAGAATGAAGACTGAAGATATTCCAAAAAAAACATTTCGAACTCATGAGGGTCATTATGAATTTTTGGTCATGTCTTTGGCATTACCAGTGCACCTTATACAATTCAAGGGTTGATGAATTCCATTTTCAAACCATTCCTTAGAAAATTTGTGCTAGTATTTTTTGATGATATACTAATCTACAGCAGGTCTTGGAAGGATCATGTTGAACATGTCGACAGGGTGCTCAAACTATTGCAGGAGAAACAATTATATGAAAAAACATCCAAATGTTTCTTTGGAGTACAAGAGGTGGAATATCTGGGTCATATTGTATCTCACGAGGGTGTTAATGTAGACCCTAACAAAATTAAAGCCATTAAGGAATGGAAAGTCCCCACAACCATAAAGCAGTTGCGAGGATTTCTCGGGTTAACAGGGTATTATCGCAAGTTTGTTAAGAACTATGGGAGAATAGTAGCACCTCTAACAACATTATTGAAGAAAGATGCATTTTCATGGAATCCTGAAGCAACTAAGGCCTTTGAACATCTTAAAGAGGCAATGTGCCTAGCAACGGTCTTAGCTACGCCAGACTTCACAAAAACCTTTATTGTGGAATGTGATGCCTCAGGAAATGGAATTGGTGCAGTTTTAATGCAGGAAGGAAGACCCATTGCTTTTGGAAGTCGTCCAATCAAAGGAAAGTATTTACAGAAACCTATTTATGAGAAGGAAATGTTAGCAATACTGCATGCACTAAAGAAATGGGGAACTTACCTAATGGGAAGACACTTCAAGGTAAAAACTGATCATGATAGTCTTAAACACTTTTTGGAACAAAGACTATCTTCAGAAGAGCAGCAAAAATAGGTCACAAAGATGTTGGGTTATGACTTTGAAATAATATACAAAAAAGGAAAGCTTAATGTTGTTGCAGATGCACTCTCAAGAAAGAATGAAGAGGTGGAATCATTGCTTTGTGCCATTTCTATTATCCAACCAGATTGGATAACCGAAGCAAGAGATGAATGGAAGAAGGACAAAGATGTATGGACACTCATTCAAAAGTTGCAGCAAGATCCTAGTACATCCGATACATTTAGTTGGAAAAATGATTCCTTATGGTACAAAGATCGCTTATATCTTTGTAAGAATTCCCAACTAAAACAAAAGATTCTTCTGGAATTGCACACTTCTCCTTTAGGAGGACACTCAGGATTTTTATAAACTTACCACAGGGTGAAGAAAGAATTTTTTTGGGATGGCCTTAAATCTGATATTCGAAAGTTTGTGGCGGAATGTTTGGTTTGCCAGCAGAATAAAGTGGAAACAATTAAGACCCCAGGACTTCTACAACCTTTATCCATTCCAAGTCAACGTTGGAAGGAGATTTCAATGGATTTTATCACAGGTTTACCTAAGTCTGAAGGAAAGAGTGTCATCATGGTGGTAGTTGATAGACTTACCAAGTATGCACACTTTTGTGCGTTATCTCATCCATTTAAAGCAAGTACAGTTGCTACTACATTTATGGACAGAATTCAAAAGCTACATGGAAGCCCAAGGGTTATTGTGAGCGACAGAGATCCCATTTTTACTGGAAATTTTTGGATGGAGCTATTTTCTTGTTTGGGTACTCAATTAGCTCATAGCTCATCTTATCATCCTCAATCTGATGGTCAAACTGAGATAGTAAATAAATGTTTGGAAGGATATCTTCGTTGTTTTGTATCCGATAAACAAACACAATGGGTCAAGTGGTTACCTCTCGCTGAATGGTGGTATAACACTTCCTTCCATACCGCAGCAAAAATGACCCCATTTATGGCACTTTATGGATATCATCCACCATCCATCACATCATCTTTAAGGGAAAATTCGAAGGTTCAAGCAGTGGAAGATCACATCGAGCATCAGCAAGAAGTTCTTCAACTCTTAAAGGATAACCTGAATTTGGCACAAAATCGAATGAAACAACAGGCAGATCAACATCGTAGCGAGAGAATTTTTGATGTAGGAGATTGGGTATTTTTACCGCTACAACCATACAAACAAATGTCCCTCAAGCAAGCAAAGAAGGATAATAAATTATCGCCAAAGTACTATGGTCCTTACAAGGTGTTGCAAAAGATTGGTACTATGGCATACAAATTGGAGCTTCCTGCTTCTTCGCGAGTACATCCAATTTTCAATGTTTCATGCTTAAAGAAGGTTATAGGTGAAAATATTCCAGTTCAAACAATATTGCCAGAACTTGATGATGAAGGAAAAATCATATTGGAACCTGAAGTGGTTGTTAGCGCTCGAATCTACCTTAGGCTAAAATAAGGTAAAACTCAAGGCAACATCAAACCACGCTCAGCCTCGTAGCTAGCCCTACGAGGACAGGAGAGGGCTCTCTCCGGGTCTATCTCGGCAAAAGGTCTTCAAAGGGGCTGAGATGACTTATAATGGATACTGATTTTAGGCTAGTAAATAGATAGGGAGGTTTGATTTAAATTTTTTGGGTTTCTGTTGGAGAAATGGGAAAAACAATTTTGGGCTCGGGGATGAGGCCAGATCTTTGCAGATTTCGAGTTGGGGCAAGGTAGGCAGTAGTCTTGATGCTTTTTGATTATGTGTATGGATGGATCAGAATGACAAGGAGCTGAAGAGGGAAAGGGAGAACAAGGATCCTCTCCAAACTGGCAAAAACATATAAAACTAAACAAATTTAAAGGCAGAGCACTGGAATCAATGGATTCTACCTCATTTACTCATTCATTTAGTTTCAGAAGAAAAAGAAGGGAATGGCATACATTAAACATTAAATAACTTACAAATAACTGAGAGAACACACCATCAAAACTGAAAGCCACAAGAATCCCAACAGGTGTTGCAAAACCTCTGATCTTTCCTTAGCCAAAATGCAGAAAATATGTACAATAGTGTGCCAAACTTTTCCCAAGAGTCCAACCCATAAAATGTATTAGAAAATACAATATATAGACCATCCTAACCCCTTCCCATGCCTCTAGGGGTCGAGCTCACCCTTCTAGGAGCAGTTTGAACCAATTCTAAACAAGGAGCTGAAATCTAGGCAGCCAAACAACTTGCCTCTAAAAGGAAGGAAACTGATTCATTCATTTAATTTTCACTTTTTAGTGAATGAATCATCTAGAACAAGTAAATACATCCAAAATTACATCATGGTTACCAAATTACATCAATATGGATCAATCCCCTCATGAAAAAGTAAAACTAGTCAAAACTGGCCGAATTTCTGAGCTGGAAGGCAAAAATTGTGCTAAATTCCTCTATGCGCCGCGCTCAAAAACTCTATGCGCCGTGCTACTTTGATCCTGCTTTTGGGGCACTTCCCGAAGTCAAAATCAAGCTCATGATAGCTTTTTGGAAATCCCTGGATGTCTTCTATCCAACCCAAGTGGAATTTTTGAATTTGGAGCTCATTTGCCCCTCCAAAACTTCATTCTCCAAGTGTACTTTCATTAGGTAAAGGTAAGTGGGAAGGTGAAATTCATGGTGTTTTTGGCTCCAGATACCTGCACCTGATGAAATCTCTCAGCCATTCCTGAGCATGCATAAATTTTCATAAAAAACTCAAAAATATCAAGTTTTCCTCAAGAAGATGTCCCAATCATAAGCGCGCGTCAGGTGGCGCGACGCGTCGGGCAGAAAAACTTGTTTTGCAACCAAAAATTTCAAAATGACAAAATTTTCTCCAAATTTGCTGAAATTTGGACTGAAGGTCCCTCATCCAGTATCATGCTCATCCAACAAAGCTTCAGTCAATATTTGGAGCCGCTCATGCGTTTTGCGCCTCCTTAGTACCCTCCCAGTGTATGCAGTTTAGTGGTGCAATCTCTGACTTAGTTTTATTGATGTGTCGGTGTCCGTCTCCATGGTGTTTCAAAATATATGCCAAGTGAATGTTTGACCATGTATGAGATGGAAAATAAAAATTTGTTGTATTTGCCTCCGATTGCCAAATGCGTGCCAAAGGGAAGGGACTGTGGAGATAAGGCAGTGTGGACAGTGGGGTCTTGTCAAGTGGTAATTTGAAATGTGTTAACAGTCACTTGACTATGTTTAGGGATGTGTGGTTTGGGAATTTTGAGAATTAGGGACTCTTTGCAAATGATATGGGAGAGTGATAGTGGTAGGGGATGATAGGGTTTAGGATAGGGATAATAGGATTTAAGAAATAAGTGATATGAGTGGTTTTATAAGGGAATAGGAGAGGGACTATGAATGACAATGTGACAGTGATGGGAAAGGAATAAACAATGAGGGGGATTAGCACCAAGATCAAACTTTAAAACTCAACTTTCAAACCCTACAAGAGCCATTTCTAACAAGAGACTAGGGTTTAACTTTTGATGTTAAAAATTCTCCAAACAATATTTGAAACCACACCAAACACTAGCCATGAGCAATTACAAAGTCGCACAAACTTACATGGTGCATAGGAGGATGAGTTAATTTGATTTTTTGTGAAGCAGAGGAAAAAATTAGGTGTTCCGGCCCAATGCGCCGCACCATAAATAGTGCATTTTGCAGGAGGCTTTTGAAGGCCTTTCCGGTGTTCAAATTGGGCGCATGATAGCTCCTTGTAAAGCTTATTGAGTCTAATTTCCATACCAACTAGAATTTTTCAATTTGGAGTTCATTTATCCTGTCAAAAATCAAATCGACCAAGACTGGTCAAAATGTGCAAGATGAGGCTGCCTCAAGGTAGAGTGCTGTTGCAGTCAACTTTGGAAGGTCTTCCTCAACTCCAAATTGAGCTCATGATAGTTCATTGGAAATATATTTGTGTCTAGTTATCATTTGACTCATCAAGAAAGTCATTTGGCCAACCAAGCTAGGAGAAATCTTGATTTTCCCAAGGTCACTTCAGAGGTGCATCAATTCTCCCAAGGCGATTGTATTTTTGAAATTTCTCTAAAACCATGATACCTGTGTAAAAATTGAAGGAATTTTTTCTTAATTGGCATGTTTTGGACAAAAACCTCTCTCATGTTTCCAAAATTCATCTTTTATTTCTCAGATACATGATTTGAGTGAAACCTATCCCGATGTGTGGAACAAGGGATTTGTCGAAATGAAGCGAAATGAAGGGGATAAGGGACTTATAAATTCTTGAGAAAATTTTGGAAAGTAGGGAGGGATGTTAGAAAGCAGGGGAAAGTATAATTTCAGGGATTGAGTGAGGGGAAGGGGTCCAAAAGGGAAAAACACAGGCCTAGCCTAGAAAATTGCCAAGTTGTAGCAAGAAACTAGGGTTTGTGCGCAAATGAGGAATTTGGGGGATCTCAGTGATGGGAAATGTTTAATAAGGTAAATTAAGGATAGGGGAAGGTTTATGAACATCAGGATACAATTTTTGCTGATGATTTGACCATCCAAGAGAAATTACCTCCAAAACCCTAGGAGAGGGAAATGGACCTTACCTAGGCACAACTGAAGCATGAACAAGGTGTAAAATGACTCTTTGGAACCTAACATGATGATGAAAACCCTCTGAGTGATGGTACACTCAGCCGAATGGTGACATGGACTGACATTTGGACAACTTTGACAGGATTAAAAACAAACCCTAGACCTAATACCTAGTGACCAAATTTTGCTTTGAAGACTCCTCGAAATGACAAAATTTGACCTTGACACTTTAAAATCACCTTGTAAGAAGCATTTTGATCTCCCACGAGGACCGACAAGACTCCACTCTAACAAAATGGTCACTAACAAGAATCAGATACCAATTAACCCATTATTCAGTATCTCATCAAGTGGAAGAACTTACCCACTCAAGATTCTACATGGGAGGATGAGAATTTTATACAGAAGCACCCAGAGCTACTCAAGCATTGAGGACAACACTTTTTTGAAGGAGAGGGGCATGTTAGGTCCCTATATTACCAGTATAGTCCCTTATTGTTATTAGTGTAACCCCTTTATTATTATTATTGTACCCTTGTAACCCCCATTTTGTTATTATTGTGCCCTTAAATTATTATTGTTAGGTCGGCTAGGATTACATTGTGGCCCACTAGGATTACATTATGGCCCCATGGACTCCTATATATAGAAAGGAGGTTTTGTAAATTGTATCAGCCAAGAATTGTTCATTTATGTAATGTATTGGAGGTTTCCCCCTTGAAGTGGCTTATTTCTAAGGCCTTGATATCTTTTTTCTTCTATTTTTGGAGTTGGTTACACAACAACAATTCTATAACATTTTTAAAGTTACGTGAGTTTACCAAGTTGAATAGTGTTAAGTCTGCAATACAGATATATACTAGCTATAGTGCTAGTAATACAATCTCACAGCCAGGAAGTAGAGGTTTATTTTAGTACCACCCATACAAATAAATATGGCGAGATCGTTCACTCGATACCCAGAATTCTTTGGGAGGGGAAAATATGATGTGGAGCAACACTAGTATCTCTGTGAAGCGATATGGAGAGCTTGATAGATGCCAGAAGAAGTTAAGTTGATCGAGTTTCATAATACCTTAAGAGAGAGAGCTCTTCTTTGGTTCATTAAAAGGTTGGAAGCTCATCAAAACCCAGCGATAGATGATGTGAAGAGAGAATTTTTCAAAGAATTTAAATTACCTCAGACAGATCAATAAGAGTTGTCTGAGTTGTGGGAAATTAAACAGTGAGAAGGCGAAACAGCATGGGACCTGATGAGAAGGTTCAAGGATGTGATTGGGAAGTTAAGTTACCCAATCGATCTGAATCACCAATGAGATTGGTTTATTAAAGCACTCCTTCCGTTGACAAGAACTCCACTGACACAGCAGAAGATTGATACATTACAAGATTCCTTGGAGCAAGCAATGAAGATAGAAGCTATAGCGGGGTATCCACAAGAGTTCAAAGGAGGAGAAGTAGTTCAATACCCTTCCATACTAGGGCTACAACATCATATATCCATTTTAATGGAGAAGTTGAAATACATTCAACCGATATGACCTGCAAGGCCCAATGTGTGGTGTACCCATTGCCTGATGGAGGGACACATGGCCACAGAATGCCTGAGTTTGCGGGGGAAAAAATTAGGAGCTTCAGCAGCAGGGACACAGGGGGCTCCACCAGTTGGGGGATTTGTGCAGATAAATACTCAAGGATTATATCAAACACAACCCCACTTCCCAGGGTTCCCCGCTCAACAGAATCAGAATGCAATTGACTACTGTGATATATGCAAAGGCATTGGTCATCCTCCACGACTATGTCCAATTTTGAAGAAATATTCCAACGTTCCAAACAATACATATTTTGAATTTTTTTCTTCTACAACGCATAATACAGAGCAGTGTAGAGCCCTCGATGCACTAGTGGAACGACTGGATAGACCATCTTATAGAGTGAATGAAGCTCCAAGGGGCTTAGGAGGAGGAATGAGAGGAGGCAGAACTGGAGGAAGAGGACCAGTAAGGTGCTACAACTGTGACCAAGAAGGACATGTAGCAAGGGAGTGTCTGCTACCCAAAAGACCATGGTGCTCTCAGTGCAGAGTCAATACACACGCAACTGAAGACTGTCCAAAATTAATTAAGAGATGGGAGGAAAGAGCCATACAGAGAGAAGCGAATCTAGTGAATGTAGAACCGAGAATAGTAGAAGCTCAGTCCATGCAAAGTGTAGCCATAGTAACCCGAGGAGGAAATAAAATAGGGGAGGATGCATAGAATATGGACCCGATAAAGTTGATCAAGCCTGCATCTCCAAATAAAACTTTTAGACGGGAGAGATAGAAACAATATTTTAAGGAGGCAGTGGAAACATTTTCCCAGATAGGGGGGAGTAGAGGCATTGAGCTTCCACAGCTGACCGTCGAAAAAGAGAAGCAAATCCAAACAAGTACAATGATTGAGGATTGGTTCCGACTATTCCTGAAAATTGTAACCAATGCACCGATGCTGGAACAACTAAAGAAAAATCTAGACTTGGTGGTGTAGGAAAATGCAGAACCGGGAGAGTCCAGAAATTCAACAGAAAAATACATAAGAAGGATAAAAAGAAATAAGAGAAGAATAGGAAAGGAATTCCGTGTGAATACTCAAGTCGCGGGATTTCAAATCAAAGACACCATACTCGACCTAGGATCAGATGTCAACATTCTACCAAGAAAGACATGGGAAGCACTGGGGAGGCCAATCAGTATTGTATTGTACCCATAGGAAGGCTAGAAGAGGTCAAGGTTGATGTTGCGGGAGTGAAAACATATACATATTTTGAGGTGATAGACATCATGGGGGACAAGGATCCCTATCCTGCTTTATTGGGGATAGATTGGGCCTTTGAGAACTATGCAGTGATCGACTTGAAAAATAATTGATGATATTTGAAGACAGGGAAGTCAAGGTAACTCAGCCACTTGACACATATCAGGGACCCCAATATATAGAAACTGTTGACAACAGAGAGGATGCTCAACTTCTCGATCACCTTTACCAGATTACGGCAGGGAAGAGAGAAGACTATATCAATCCAACAGCAAGAGGGACAGTAAGCTGGAGAAGTGTTCATAGTTAAAACTTGGGCTCAAAAATAGCTTGGGATGATTGGCAATAGGGAGGATACGAGACCAACACTCGAAGATGTGCTAATATCTGGGGAGAAAAGTGGATTAGAACTGAGGTAAGAGGATATCTGACTTTATAAAATATGAATGTTGTAAATACATTTATTGCAAAAGTAGAATAAAAGGCACCAATAGAACATAGAGTCCCTCTTATGGATGTAGCACTACAATCCATGTCAACAAGATAGTGGGTCAACCATCCCAACTCACTTTCGAAGTGGGAAGATGTTGCAATAGCACTAAGATATAAGTTCAAGGAAGATACAGGACCATAATTCATTGAGAAGTATCAAGGGGATTCTGACCCCACAAAGCATTTAGAAAATTGTGAGTACAGCTGGAAGAAAGCAGGGTATCCATAATTTTTGTGGATGCATAATTTTATACACTCACTGGACACAATTCCACAAGCCTGGTACTTGACCGAAGAAAAGAAGAGAGGAACTGGCACCTGGCAAGTAGTTGCGGAAAAGTTTCCGCAATGTTTTTCTTTTAAAGGAGAAACAGAACCAGTTACAGATGCACTACAAGCCATTAAAAGAGTACTATTTTTTCCAGAGATTCAGGAAGATGGAGAGAAACCGCTCTCAGAGCAGATTATCAAACAATCAGTAGCATGCAAACGAATATATAGTGAGATGGATGACGACAATTTAAAGAATCTTCGACATTTATACTTTGAAGAAAAAGAGGGGGAGCAGGATATACAGGAGGAACCAACCATAGAAGGACTGCACCTGTTACCCTTGAAGACTAAGAAGTTGAACATTGGAACCACAGAGAAACCCAAAATAGCATCCATCGGAGACTACTGGGATACAGAAACAACCAAGGAAATCTTCGACCTATTACAGGAATATAGGGATTTATTCCCATCTTCAGTAGCGGAGCTAAAGGGAATAAAAGGGGACATGGGGGAAATGCACATAGTCTTAAAGCCCGACGCAAGACCAGTGAAGCATATGCCTTACCACCTAAATCCAAGGGTAAAGGAAAAGTCAAAGCAGAAATAGATAAAATGTTGAAAGCAGGGCTCTTTTTTCCAATGGAGGAAGCAGAGTGGGTCAGTCCCAATGTAATACAAAGAAAAAAGGAGAAATCTGAGATTAGAGTATGTGTGGATTACAGAAGCATCAACAACGCATGCATATATGATCCATTTCCCACTCCGTTTAGTGATGAGGTTCTCGACAATTTGGCAGGAAATGAAGCTTATTCATTCACAGATGGTTTCTCAGGATACCATCAAGTGAGAATAGCAGAAGAAGACAAGAAGAAGACTGCTTTCACAACTGAATGGGGATCGTTTGCATACCATGTCATGCCCTTTGGACTGAAGAATGCACCAGTGGTGTTTTCATGAATAGTGATAGCATCATTTCGGGATTATATCCATAAGTTCCTTGAGGTATACATGGATGATTGGACAGTTTACATTTTACTGAAAAATCATGTAACTTTACTCAAAATAATGTTTGACAGATGCAGACAACTCCAAATCTCCCTCAACCTTAAGAAATTCATCTTTGCAGTACCTTTCGGGACGCTGCTAGGACATGTTGTTTGTAAATAGGGTGTTTGTGTGGATCCAGCAAAAGTAGCACTCATTGTTAACATAGAAGCACCAGAGACTATAAAACAGTTAAGATCACTACTCTAACATATCAGGTACTACAGAATATTCATCTGCAACTACGCAAAGATAACAACACCATTGGAAAATTTGTTGCGGAAATCAGAGCAATTCATGTGGAGCGGCGAATCACTAATGCCCTTAATACATTGAATGAAAAGTTAGCAAGTGCACCCATCTTGGTTCATCCTAACTAGGAAAAATAGTTCCATGTCCATATTGATGCCTCCAGCATTGCATTAGGAGTAGTGTTAGCTCATCCAGGAGAAACTTATGTTGATCATCCAGTCTACTTTGCAAGCAGGAAGTTTTCTATTGCTGAAAGGAACTACACAACAACATAACGAGAAGCTCTTGCGATGGTGTATTCTCTTCAGAAGTTTCGTCATTACCTAATGGGAGGTATGTGCAAATTATTCATAGACCATTCAGCATTGAAATACCTGGTTAACAAACTTGTGCTTGAAGGAAGAATTTCTAGATGACTCCTACTGTTCCAGGAGTTCACCTTCGAAGTGATAGTGAAACTATGGAGGTTAAAAGTGGGTCTTAACCATTTATCAAGGTTGGAGAATAGAGAGAATGGGGGATCCATAGATGATCATTTACCGGATGTTAATCTCTTCAGAGTAGAATCCATCCCAGATTATCTAGAGCAGATAGCAGTATATCTGGCAACAGGACAGTGCCCATCTGAATACACAGTGACTCAAAGAAGACATTTGGTAGTGAAAGCAGCTGAGTATCAACTGATAGCAAGACAACTATATAAGATGGGGTTGGACCATGTCTTGCGGAGATGTGTCATGGACCATGAAAGAGAGGATATCTTGTGGAAATGTCATTGCAGAGTTGTGGGGGGTCATGTAGGTGCAAAACCCATCGCAAGAAAAATATTACAAGTAGGGTTATGGTGGCCCACAACTCATAAAGATAGTAAAGCATACGTAAATAAATGTGATGTCTGCCAAAGAACTAGACGTCCATCACATCGAGATGAGTTACCACTACAACCTGTAAGAGAAATGCAACCATTTGAAAAATGGGTCATTGATTTTGTAGGGCCAATTGCACCAATGGCAAGACATTCACAGGTAAGGTACATAACAATCACAACAAATTATCTCACAAGATGGGCGGTGGCAGCACCAGTGAAAGACTGCACGGGAGACACAGCAGCCATGTTCATTTTCGACAAAATATCATTAGTAGATTTGGTTGCCCAAAAAGTTTAACCAGTGATCAAGGTACACACTTCATTAATGAAACAATCAAGTCTCTGTTAGATAATTTTATGGTACAACATCACAAAAGCAGCCCGTACCACCCTCAAGCAAATGGAACCATTGAAGCATTCAATAAGATCTTAGAAAATGGACTAACCAAGATATGCAATGCCAATCGGGACGACTAGGATGAGAGGATACCAGCGACATTATGGGCATATAGGGCAGCTGTAAAAAAATTTCACAATCAAACTCCATTCCAGCTGGTGTACAGGAGAGAGGTGGTGGTACCTACTGAATTTATCATACCGAGTCTATTAATCTCTACAACAGTACATCTAACAGAGGGAGAATCAATTAATGAACGCCTCCATGAGCTACAAGAGCTTGAAGAAGACCGATTCCTGGCGGAATTCCATCAAACGGTTCAAAAAGAAAGACAGAAGTCTTAGCATGACCGTCACATAAAGCATAAGAAGTTCGCTATCGGAGGGAAGGTTTTGTTGTACGACAACAAATTTCAAAAGTTCCAGAGAAAACTCAGAATGCACTGGATGGGACCATACCATGTCATTGAAATTAAAGATTCAGGAGTGGTTCAGTTGGTGCAAATAGATGGCCAAGTATTGCAAGGATGGGTGAATGGCGTACGCCTGAAGCCTTATCACGATTAAGTTCCACTATTTAATTTTCCAAATAACTCTCGCAACCGAGAGCAGTCAGTAGGGTAGAATAGAAATAGATAGAGTCAATAACTCTCTCACACCCTAGATGAGAAATAGAAAAGGAATCCCAATAAGAAGAAATCACAATAACGCAAAGAGAAAATCCACATATTGCTATGCGGAGACCACATCGCAACCGATTGTGATCGGAGGTAGCATCTAACATGTCATCTATGTCAGAAAGCCAAGCGTGTCAAATATCATTCTGTTATAATAACCCATCATACTGTTGTCAGTCCATAGGATCATCCGAATTTGAGAATTAACTACCATAATTAGTATTAACCATACCGTAATAAATTTTCCATATTAAGCCATAATCATTACCCATCACATCCACCCAAATCCCGAAGACACAGTCAACAATGTCATAATACACCTCACTGCGGTAACTAATCGCACGATTATAGCCGCGGGAGAGATAGAAAAAAATTAATTAGTTATGGGGTCTTATCGACCTCATTCGTGTCGGTTACATTACTTAACCACATGAATGAAGAAAATCACGAGAATGCGAAAAAATCCCGAGTTAGGACAAGAAACAGCCGCAGCAACAAGTGAAATTTCATCAGAGGAAGTTCAAAAGGATAGTCCAGTAGCAGGAATTTACTACAAGAGATCAAAAACAACACTCCTGGTATTCCAAAGAAGAACAAAGATGACGAAGGTAGCACCAGCAATCGTCGAGCCCGAGCTCAATGAGAGAGTTCAAAGGATAGAATCGCTGGTTGGCAAGTATGACAATGTGTCGCTAATTGATAGAGATTTCACGGATTCCTATCAATTTCCAGCTATGAAGAGAAAAGTATAAATAGAAAATTATGCCACAGAGGGAGGAGGGAAAGCAGCAAGGATGAATCTAGAGTTCAGAGGTATTCAAAAATAGACAATTCTGAACCTCGGGAACCTCCCAGTGTTTAGAACAATGGGAATGGCAATGCAATGTACAAAATTCCTGCTAAGCAGAGTCCAAAACAGATCATTGTGGTTGGGGAGAGAAATACCTATACACGCAGAGGACATCAATAGGCTCACCGGATTATCAACAGAAGGGAAGGATGTTTCAACAGCATTCCAGAACATGTCCAAGAGAGCCAAGAAGGCAGGAGACTGTGATTTTTATAAGAAATATGAGACCAGGAGAGGAGGGAAGGGGGCGAAGATAGACCTCATCAACAATCCAGTAGTGAAATTTGTCTGCTATATAATAGCGGGTAAGACGATGAGACATTACACCAAAGTTGAATGCACCCTCAACACCATTTCAGTTGGGGAACACTACATCCAGGGAGCGCATCTAAATTGGTGTACCTTTCTATTGAACGAGTTCTTTGAGGCCTGCGAGGATAATTACAGATGAACCACGGGATTCATTTATGGCTACCTCGTAATGGAATTTGCAATGTGGAAATGGACTCACCCGGGGGTAAGATAGCTCGCGGAAATCACAAACGACCAGCCAATGGCATTAAGGTTTACGCCCTAAAGAGTCTCGGGAGATCCCAGCACCAAGGAGGTCAATGAGGAGGCATTCTAATTCTGGTACAAGTAGATGGTGGATGTGGTGGCGAGACAGCAAAGGGTTCTGAGGGACCTATTGGACAAATATCAAAACAAATGGGGACACCGAGGCAGAAGTTAACTCGGGTATGGCTAGAGTACCTGAGGTTAACCAACCTTCGGCGGGGCAGGGCACTTTCCTAGAACTATTAGTTCAAGGAGGGTCTTTTACTGCAGATACAATGCCCTCACCAACTAGGTTGAACCCATTTTATCAAGCCAACCTGATCCTATAGTAAATTCAACCAACCAGTAGTATGAATAACCCAGAACCTCAGCTTTCGAAACAGAACCCACCAGCATCCCCTTGGGAGCACTCAGAGAGATCAATTGCCAACGTGCAACCCCTTAGAGAAATACCGCCAACCGAGGACATATCAGGCATTAAGATCATGCAAAGCTACGGGGTTGGCCAGTTATACAATTTCATTCAGCAAGCGGCACAACAAGCAGAAGGGTTGCACAGCGACCTCCAGCAGAGGTTCGAGCAGCAACAACGGCAGGTCATCGCGCTTACTGAAGATCGCAATCAGCTAAAAGGGGAAAAGGAAAACTTGCAGGAGCAGCTGGAAAAGGTAACAGAAATTTTCAAAGACCTCTGGCCGACAGTAATTGCCCAGGATGACAACACGCAAGAGGACCTATCAACCTGCTCCATGGTTGAAAGGTCAATCCGGGTGAAAAATGCATGTGAAAATCTTAGCAGAGATAACCAAGAACTCAAAGAAATGCTAGCTTCCATACAAGCATTACCAGACCCTGCCGTGGTATATGCTGAGAAGGTTACCGAGAAACATAAGTAGGTAACGGGAATGAAATAAACCCTAGGGACAACAGTAAAAGAGGCCTACAACCTACTAAAGCATTTACATGAATGCTCTAACTTTTTAACCATGAAAGCCCAACCTATCTCGGCACAGCTTCAACAAATTTCATAAGAGATCAATGAAACCACTGATCCAGTTGGCATAACCCAGCTGTAAAACCAAGCAGAGGTGCTGGAAACCAAAATACAGAAGATAGAGGAACATTCTGCTGCCACAAAGCAAGTCCTCAGAGAGCTAAGGCAACCGGTCAAGCAAAAAGCAGAAGCGATACAGCAAATGGCAGCCGAAGATACAAGAAGTGTTCAGCAAGCTGCCGCCAGTGGAAAGTGAAACCGAGGCTGAAAGAGTCACCACCCAAACCAAACAATTAATTAAAGAATGGCAACAGGTGATCACTGAGTTTGCAGAACTCAAGTCTTTAGCATTGAAAAAGGTTCCAGATTTGGGGCCTTTTTTTGGACAGAGCGAAGAAGCAGAAAAGACAAGGCCAGCCTCCAAAGCCGACAGACCAACGGAAGCCACCACAGCAGGAAGATATTTACTCAGGACGAGTCAATAGCATGTGGTCGGGGCCTGTTGGGGCCTTTGTTTTGAAAAAGAAACAATTTTGAGTTGTGGAGAACAGGTGGCGAAGCGCAATCAAGGTAGATGGGGAGCTGTCATGGTTGCGGATAGCCAGAAGATAGGTGGCGCGGCAGTTGCGAAGAATAGCGCAGATGGAAGATATGGGAGATAAAGACAAGCAGTAGAACTTCCAGTAATCAAGAAGAAGCGGCAAGCAGCAAAGCAGGAAAAGAGGAAAGACCGACAGTCACGTTGGCGAAAGAACAAATAGGAAATCAACCAGCGTAGATGAGTTAGTTAGTTAGTGCGGTCGAGGGCCAGGAGAGAGAGCAGAGTTGTAGGAGAGCTCTGTGAGATCTCTGTTGTACTGAATCATACTGTAATAGACTCCACGGAGTGATGTATGTTTTTTTGATATTGATAATGAAATATGGTTATTGTCGTGCTTAATGTTATGAGTTGAGTGTTAATCAATCGCTTACTATGAATATATGCCCAGTTTTAAATTTTAATTCAGCATACTGAACATGCTTAATGAGTAATAGTGTATACATAGTAGTGAGATTATGTTTGATGTTCCAAGTTCCCTTAGTTGTTCTTCATGGTTGTAACCTTCTGGTACCTGATCTGTCTTCTAACCTTACTAAGGTCATGTCACGCCTCGGGTGAGACGCTCTGCTCCTTTGAGTAGGGTGAAAATGCCAGCGTTGTGCTAGACTACTGCGGAAACCTTGTTGGCCTCTATCCTAAATCTGGGTCTCGCCCAGAGACATCCTTTTTCACCAACATTTCCCCTTAGTCTTTGGTCTATTATCTAACTCTCCTAGTGACCCAAATTCTGAACCATTGCAACAACTTCTCCTCCTCAATAGTCCTACTAAAAATTTCTCTCACCACTTCATGCTCACTCTGGTTAGTGTTCCTTGTCTCTCCTACTCGATTTTGTCTTGGCCCTTTGTCTCCTTATCTCTGGTTGTTCGTGAAGCTCTCACCTATGCAAGTCCTTCATCTCTCAGTGAATCTTTGGCATCAATACCATGCCAATGTGATCGAAGTAGGTGGGTGGCAAAATTCTTTTAGGAACATGGCAGTTCTCATGCCCAATAAAGGGTGAAGAGCTCAACTCAAAAATATCAAGTCAAAAATCCTCAAGAAATATATGAGGAAATTTCCCAGGTTGAATGTGAAATTATTGGGGAGAGAGAATGCTTAACGAATCATGTGTATTGATGGATAATGTTGACTAAGTGCTTGATATTGGACACACTAGGGGGTGCTACAGTCAATACATGCACACCATTGAGATCTAATAGCATCTACAATGGCTTGGTTGAGTCGTTCTTGACTTAAACAAAGCCAAAGAGGACATCCTCTTAATGCTAGATGAGCTACAACATACTATGAAGAATTTGGACAACAAGCTAGGGTGGGTGGAATTTCACTTGGGCATTCCCTCAGACCCAAGATGCTCTTCTGGTAGCAGTAAATAGCCAATTGTTGTAAACGCCTCATACTTTTCTCGGTCCAAATGATAGATTCTTGTCAGCCAAGTTTCTTTAGTGGCTTATGCTCTTCTTTGTGTTTTAAGCTAGAGTTTAATTCAATATATCTAGAGTCACCTCTACTACCATCTTTGATAATTTTGTTGAATCTTAAAATTCTTTATGTTTGGATGTGACAAAAATTATGGTTCTATCACTAGTATGGTTTCCCTAGTGGCAGGCCAAGATAACAACAAAAAATGCTATAATGTTCTTCCTTAAAGTTTGAAATATAAATTTTAATTTACAAAAGAAACAAACTTTCATGGCTTAAAATGTTGAAAAAGTGATATTGTAACAAGTATTTTGAAATTACAATTTAAGGCGTGTATACTAAAGACATTTTAACTTCTAAATTTATATTAAATGGATATCTAATCTACATCAATATGAATTTTAAATGATTAAAGAAGTGTAAAATACAATTTTATTTCTATACTCCACAAATTTTAAGAAAAACCTCTCTAAATCATTATAAATTTTATGGATTGAAAAATTAGGAAGGTGATGTTGTAACAAAAAAAAATTAAATTTAAATTTAAAGTGTGTAAGTTAAAAGAGCATATTAATTTATACCGATAAAAAAGAAAGAAAATTAAGTTTTATAATGTAAATAAAAAATACATCAAATTAATTTTTTAATTTTTTAAAATAAAATAAAATTTCATATTAATTTATTTAATTTTTAAATCTTTTAATGATAGACATTTTATTGGAATCTACTTTGCAATATATTGGAATAAACAATTATTAATGAAAGACACACTAATAATATTTTCATCAAAATGTTACAAATGTTACTTTTGGTATAAGTAAAGGGGAAAGCAAATAATTTCTTTCATATATATATATATATATATATATATATTTTATGGAATTTGTAAATTGAAAAATAACTATATTATAATTAAGTAATATTTAAAAATGAAATGTGTGTGTGTTAGTGTTTATGTTGAATATTAATTTTTGGTTTCCAAATGTGCGTAAAATTTGGGGTTGTTCAACATTTCGGTTAGATTCATCACCTATAAAAGCAAACTAAAGTGGATTGGAAAAAATTGACACTATACTTACAAAAAAATGAAAAAGAGAGGCGCCTCATTACAAGTGAATATAAACATGTTCAAATAAAAATAAAAAAAATAAAAGAAAGAGAAAAGAAGACTTGATACTTATAAAAAAAATGAAAAAGAGAGGTATATAAACATGCTCAAATGAAAAAATATAAAAAATGACATGATACTTATAAAAAATGAAAAAGAGAGGTGTCTAGCACAACAGGAAATATAATCATGGTCAAATGAAAAAATATAAAATATAATTAAAAATAGCAATAATTAATAATAATGTACTAATGGAAAAAATTATAATATAATATAATTTAGAAGTTGGGGATTTTTTTATCACACAATTCATAAAAACAATAAATTAATTAGGATTGATCTTGACTAATAAAATAAATAATAATTAATTAATAATTTAAAATATAGAATAAAAGTGTATGAACAAAATTCACAAATCAAACAATTGAAAATTTTGGAACTTTGAATTATTTAAAAATAATAGAGATATAGAGACAAATTAATATTATCAAGGGATAGGGTTTTAAATTAGAATAGATTAACATATATCTACTAATTAAGATGGATAAGGAATGATCCTAAGAAATTTGAATATTATAGGGAAGAGAATAGTCAAAGATATACAAATATATTTTATATAGATAATGAGAAACAAGAACTAATATTGAAAGGAGAAAAGATAAATAGTAGGTGCAAAAGTATGACAAAGATAAAGAGAGGGAGGGGTCATCTTTTACTAAGACAATGGATAAGGGGTTTCCAAGGGTCCCTAAGTTTAGCAACTTTGGTTTGCTTTGGTCTTTGAGGATGGGTGGTGAGTCCACCACAAACGTTGGACGACTCCAAATTTTGCACATATTTAGAATGTGAAAATTGATATTTAACTAAATAAAATTAATGTAAATGGTTAATTATAAATATAAATTGTTTTGAAAATTTTTATATTATTATTTTTAAATGTAATCGATATTTTTGAAAGTTTAAAGCTATTTGACAATAAGGAAAAAGCCATTGCAACAATACTAATGAAAATTTTAAGGGTAAAAATTATTGGAAAATATAGAAATCTTGATTATTTTTAGGAGTCTTTAAAAATATTTAATTTTTTCAAGCTTTTATATAATATCAATAAAAATTTGATGAATTTTAAGGCAATATATTTGTATTCAATAAATTTTGGGCAATCATTTAACAAATTTGGAAATTAGTGATTTTTTTTTTTAAACATAGAAAATTAGCCCATTTGTTTAATTCAACCCCTAATTTTTTCCTATGACAATATACCCAACATGAACTCAACACATCATTTGTGGGAATTGAATAAGGGTTGGGAGTATAACAATCATTCCTCTAAACCTCTCAAGATAAATTTAATTGACAAAATCTCCAAATTATACTTCAATTTATATATATATATATATATATATATAGACTCACAAAATTGGGTTGGCCTCTTATTCAAGCGATATGTTGAGTGTTAC